>FLSR01000762.1:16619-110806 GCA_900092035.1 Leuciscus waleckii | reverse complement strand
GTGGGGTCGTCCTGTGTGGAGTCGCTCACCTCGGTGGAGCTCTCCTGCTCTTCCTCTCGCACTCGTTTGGGCACAGATGAGCCTGCTGTCGCTGACACTGACAGAAGAATGGTACGTCAGAAGAAACCTCATATTAATAAAGGGGAGGTAAGGGGTTTCTAGGGGTCAGTGGAAAAGTTCTGAGAAAGATGTAAAATAACAAAATGTTAATATTTACCAAATCTGATTCATAATATCACACTTACCATTTTGGCTTTTATCATTTGGTTACTAGTTAACATTATTTCTGACCAAGGCCAAAAACCAATGATGCTTCAATTTTTTTTACATTTGTAATTACATGCACAGATAAATCATGTAGTGTAAGATTGGGAACTTGTATGAATAGATGTGCATAGACTTTAAATATCATGGTTCTTTGTACCTGTACCAAAGACAGCAGTGGAAGTGGACGGTCTCTCCATCTGTGAGCTATGTACTGCCTCCATAATGGTTGTTGCTGGTTCCTGACTGGCCTGCTGCTGAGTGGGCTGGACGAAAGCTGTGGCTTGACTCTGCTGCAACTGAGGATTGGCTGTGTGGTCTGTATGTTAGGACTGGTAGAGCGCACTGAGCCACTGGTGCTGCCATAGACAGTCACATGCTCTAGTGGACCCTCTATGGATGGCATAGCTGATGGGACAAAACAATGACAATTTACCACTTATGCACTAAAATAAATCATAAGATTTCATGAAGCCTGACCTCCAGCCATACCTTCCTGCGTTTCGACCTGTGTGGTGGGCATGACTGTGGCGGTGGGCGTGGTTACAGGAGCGGGTGTTACCATTGGGCGGATGCTTGCCCTAGGGGTGGACTTGCTCCCTGCAATTGGTGAAGGCTTGCTGGGGGTGGCAGCGACTGGTGTGGGCTTGATGTTAGCGGTGGGCGGCTCAGATGCACTGGCACTGTTAATAGATTAAATATGAAAAGGCAATATTGAACACTGATGGAATAAAAGATTTGTCCTCTTGAATTTCAGCTCTAAATGGAGAATTACCTTCCTCTGTCAGCAGCAGGTGTGGGTTTGAGAGTGATCTGTCGAGCATCTGATGACCTCTGTGCCTCCTGAACCTGGAAAAGATCACAAGTACTTTGATCAAAAAGGACAAACACTTAAATATTTACCTAAATCCTTTAAAGCCCAGGATGTCTCGAGCCAGATATATAAAACGTAATAGTTAAAAACCCAAGAATGAAATGGAATACAGACACATAGTATTTCTACATATATCTGTCAGAGGAAATATGGGCAGTGAGTACAGAGTTTGTGGTACTGTACCTTGCTCTGGCCAGGCTCCTGAGCTTCATCTCTCTGTTCTCCGTGTCTCTCCTGTTGCTCACGGAGTTCCCTCAGCTCTCTTTCCTGTCGGCTCAACCGGCCTTCATACTGTGACTTGAGCGCACTCATCCTCACATCCAGCTCCTCTCTCTGCTGCTTCAGCTCCTCGTTCTCTTTCGCCAGCTGCTCCTTTGCACCTGAACACACATTTAGATTTTAAATAGAGAATTTTATTGTACTTAAAACTGTGCTTGTAAAAACCAGGGGTCTTTATCTTGTGCAAACGTTTTGGGTCTGTTTTTGTTATGTTTTTGAAAGGTCTCTAATGTTTTAGTTGCATATTATCCTTCAGAAAACATTTCAATATAGTGATTTGGTGCTCAAGTAACAATTCTTATTATCAATGAGTGTTGAACGCAGTTGTGCTGCTAAATATTTTTTCAATGTTTTCAATGTTAAAATTTTTGTAATATTTTTCAAGATTCTCTGAAAAATAGAAGTTCAAAAGAACAGCATTTATTTCAAGTAGAAACTTAAAAATAAATGATCTTCCTGACCCGAAACTTTTGAATGGCAGTGTGCCATCCAAAACACGATGTTGAAGTAGGATATATCAAAAGGCCAACAGCCTTTTGTTTATTAAAGTAGATTTTTTTATTATTATTACTATTATTGTGTAATTGTTGATTTAATTTCCCCCTTTTCCCCCCAAAAAAGCATTATTTCAATTCAAACCGTCACATACTGCTAAAGAAATTGATCTTTAAATGCCAAAAATGTATTGTAAATAATGGTCATCATTTGCTAGATGGACTAAACTGCTTTGGACACTAGGAATATCTGAGGAATAATGTTGTGGTATGTGTTCTGGTTTACTAACTGTTAAGCTGGTTGATCTTCTGCTTGGCTCCCATGAAAGCTTTCTTGGTCTTCTCCTCTTTATCAGCGATCTGCTGTCGTAGCTGCTCCTCCAGGTTACCCTTCTCCTGTAGCTCTGCTTTTATACGGTTGAGCTCTGGCTGCACCTGTGCTAGCTGCTCCTGTAGGCTCTTCAGCTCTGCGTCACGCTCCTGCACCCAAACATAACCACATATATGTTTTGAATAAGCTGCTGGCAGACTTGTTGAGTTACGCACTTCATAAGCAACAATGACGGAGGATGCTAGAACGCCTTCTTACTCAAACTCTTTTCCACAAAGGCCCCTAAAGTCCAACAATAACACTCAATCAAACTAACTTCACACCTCACCATCTCAAAAGTTAATGAACAAACACTTCATTGCGTTTCACTTCCTGGAATAAATGCTTTATTACCATTATATAACATAAGTCAAACCAGAGAAGCCCACAATGGCAGTGTTTGTGATTGTATACAGTGTACTTTTAAAGCACCGGACGTCCCAGAGAACTGAGGGATTATACTATGTGGGTCTGTAAAAGTAATCAGGAAGCTTTAATTGTTTTATTTGTACTTTGGAGGATTTCAATAAAGATTTTAATCTAATGCAGACAAAAAAGGTTAGTTCACCCAAAAATTAACCATTTAATTTAGGCTGTTATTCACTTATAAACATTGATCAATACACATACAAAGAGCACATCAAAAATGGCAAACAGAAGCTCAAATACGCTTGCTTGAGATGTGAGAATCAATGAGGTTTGCTCTTGAGGTAAAGTATGGTTGAGCTTCCATTTACCAGATTTTGTGTGCTCTGTGCATTAATGTTTATATGTGTATAAAATTCTAAATTAATTTTCCTAAATTAAATGTCTCTTCAGAAGACATGGACTAAACCGCTCTATTTGTGTGGATTACTACTACAATGTCTTTACGAACTTTTTTATATACAATTGTCAGAACAGCAACTAAGCCTTAAATGAGTACCTTCTGTATGCTGTCCAGTTGAGTTTCCAGCTCTGAGGATCTGTTCTGTGCCTGACTCAATGAGCTCATCAGGTTCTGAATCTCCTGGACCGAGGCCTGACGGTCTTCCTGCTCCTGTGCTGGTTTAGAAGCAGCCTCTGCCACCATCTGTGAAAGAGATGTGACAGACTCAGATTCTCAGACTCAGGCCTTTTCAATGGTTAAAATTTTTTTTTCAAAATGATAACCAGCTGTTCTGGTATACCTTATCATGCTGATCTTTGAGCTCTTCATACTGGGTTTTGTAGCGACGACCTATCTTCTTGACCTGTGTGATGGTTTTGAGTTTCTCCTGGATGTCCAGTGTCTTTGCCTCCAGCTCCTTCTTCAGATTATCCCTTTCAGTGGTGACCTTCCCAAGGCTATCCTGTAGGTTCTGCCCTGGCTGTGAGCTGTAGTGATTGAAGCTTGGCTCCTGTTTGGTAGGTAGAGAAAGAAGACTGCTCTGTTAATACGAACAAAAACAAAACTCCCAATTAAAAAAGTTATTTAATCGAATTGCCTAAACTGACCTGGCCACCTCATTCTTGAGTTTCCCCGTCTCCTCTGTGAGCTGCTGGATGCGTTTGACATTGGCCTCTCTCTCAAGATTTAGCTTCTTACTTTCCTCCTGATCGCTGTCCTTCTGCTGACTCAGCAGTTGCTGCATGACCAATAAAAATCACAGAGTTAGATACTGAGAACCACACTACTAGTCAAGTTTGGTCATGCTTGACTGAATAAAACTGACCTAACATACTAGTATTTATATTCTACATGTTTGATTTAATGCACAGAAGTTCATGAGATCCAGAGACCTGTGTGCGGGTCTTCAAGCGCTTGACATCGTCCTCCAGGAGTTTCTTCTCAGCCTGTAACATTCCACTCTTCTCACTCAGCTCAGCATTGGAGTCCAGCAGGGGCTTGATGTCTGCTTCCAGCTTACGTATCTACAAAAGGACATACAATCAAAATCTGATTAGCATGTTTAAGCAAATATACACCGACTGACCTGTACTTGCACATCAATCGACTACTATATTAAAACCTATAGTTAAGCTAATCTGACTTCACTATTACTAATGGAGGAGTGATGTTTTGTGAATCATTTATTTGTTTTATGACAGCTATAGGACCCCAAACTTTTTAGACTTAAACCCCCTAATTTAAGTCAAGAACCAGTGTTCTACAAGTTGTGCATCGTAGTGATCTGTTGTAAAGTCTCTAAATTACCTAGAACCAACTACTTTGTTTCTTGAAATTCCATTATTTCTAATTATCTATAAAGACTCTTGATCTCTGATGATCACTTTAGCTAATAAATAAGACTTAATGAGTGAGGTACACAGTGTGCTCATAAAGTCTTGCCTTGGCCTTAGTCTGCTGTAGTTCATGCTCCAGTCTGTTCTTCTCATTCTTCAGATCTTGTTGGTCTCGGTCAGAGCACTCATACTATCCATCCGCTTCATCATGTCTTCCTGCTGTGTCAAGGTCTTTGTTGTCACCTGTAGATCGAGATGTTAACTGACTGCAGTGCATGTTTGTTTGTTTTTCAAAATCAGATCAAGTTAGGTGAAATGTTAACTTTCTTTAATGTTAAATGTTTACTCTTGTGCCAACTAAACATTTAATAAAAAAAATATTTTTACCTTTGTCCAACTAAACAATTAAAAAAAAAAAAAATAAAAAAAAAAAGTCAAAAAAAGATTTAAATATAACAAATAACAATGGACAAACAGATCCCATTTAGACACTTATGCCATTGATTAAGCCAACCAATAGCAGATGGAGAGAACATTTAGGAAAACTGTTTGAAAAGACTTTTTAGAACCTGTAGCTTTTCTCTCTCTGCATTCAGACTGTCCTGTAGTTCCTTCAGCTCTCCCTCCAGGTACTCCATGCGCTGTTTATAGCGCAGGGTCTCCACCTCCGCCACTTCCAACCGGGTCTCAGTAATCTCCTTCTCCCGCCGTACAAACCTGTTGGGAATGAGAGGCCACATCATTACTATCCCTTTCTTGTGTAGTACAACAAGGCATTCTGACACATGTCATGACCCTTCAAAAGCGTCATGTTGCCAAGAGGTTTTACCTGAGAATGTCCAGGATCTGCTCATGAGACTTGCCCTCCTCATTCAAAGAGATGTTCAGACTGCTCTCTTTAGCGCTCTGCTGCTGTGTACAGGCGGTTATCTTGCTGCTCAGGTTCTCCATCTGCTCGTGGAGCATGGTGTTCTGCTTCTGCAGCTCCTCAGCTCTCTTCTGCTCTTTAGAAAGTTCTTCCTGAGGAGAAAAATATAGATGAAGTCAACCAAGTAAAAGCTCTACAAGAGGATAGTGTTATTGAGATAGTCCACCCAAAAAATTTAAATTCTACCATCATTTACTCAAGTGTTTCCAAACCTGTATGACTTACTTTCTTCTGTGTAACAGAAAAGAATATATTTTGAAGAATGTTGATAACTAAACAGTTTCGGTTCCCATGACTTCTATAGTATGGATGGACAAATAATACAATGGAAATCAATAGGAACTGAAACTGTTTGGTTATCAACATTCTTCAAAATATAGCCTAGTCTTTTGTGTTCAGCAGAAAAAAGAAATGCATACAGTTTTAGAATGACATGAGGGGGAGTAAATTATGACAGTTTTCTTTTTTGGATTGACTATCACTAAATATATGACCAAGAATTAACTTCAGTGGTTTACGAAATATTGTAATGATTATTAATGCACAAAGTCAAGGCTAAATATAGCTGCAAGCAGCAATTAAGGGGCCAAGCACACATATGGCATGACGAGTTATGCAAGCATGTCTGGGAGCATCAGACCAACTGAAGCAATGAGTAAATTACAGAAATTTTTTGAAAATAGCCAAAGATACAACGTAGTTCCACAGAAAGTTTTTTATTACTCCACACTCTCCATTTTTCCCCCGACAGAAAAACCACAGAAGAACAACAAGTCTCGACGACTCACGCGACAATACATTCTTGTAGACTCTCGCGATAATACATTCACTCGCACATGAAGTTAACATTTTTAGTCAAAACTGCTTAAAAAAAAAGAGTCACTGGTAATATGATTTAATTGCTTATCACTTTTGACCAATAAGTGGAACTCTTACCAAACTGATGTGTGGTCAGTGTGAGGTGACAATTACACATACAATGTTGTGTCAATATACCAAAGCCTTGCAGAGATATAGCCTCAGAGTCAGCTTGGCACAATGCCAATCATTTCTTTGATGCATTATTCAAAAACAGTTTGGTAAATCAAAAAGCTTTTAACAATGGTTCGATGATGACCTAAATCAATTTTAGTGAAAATCAGACCAACGGTTTAGGAGTTTGAAAATAAGTTTTTCAAAGAAATTCAAAATGGCAGACAGCAGTTCTGACTCAAGGAATCTATCAAGACCACTTTCATTAAATTAGGCAAAAATGAGTGAAAAGCTTTTAGCATCTTTTTAAAATTTTATTATAAATTTTGACCAAAGTGGCACGTTCCGAAACCTACAGTATCTTCAGGGCATGGTCGAGATAACACATTCTGAGTTCCGTAAGGATACACTAATGCGTTCATAAAACATAGCATTTAAGTCAAAATGGCTAATGCCCAAAAAGGAAGCTATGGAAAAATTGAGTATTATTCGATAAGTTGAGCCAAAAAAGTAGGTGTTTACTAGTAGGTGGACCTGTGTAAAAATGCTGCAAGTAGCCTCAGGTCATGCTACACATCTACTAAGATTCGAATTTGGACAGTTGGTGGCGCTAGAGGGATTGAGTTAGAGACTCCAAATTTGCTGTGGTTGATATTGAGACTGTCCTCTATCTGTGTACCAAATTTCATAGCTTTCCCAAAAGCAGTTCTATAGGCTGCCATAGACTTGAGAGCGGAAGGAGGAAGAATAATAACACTTCTTATTAACAGATACAACAGGTGCCTATGCACCATCAGTGCTCGGCCCCTAAATATAGTATTTCCTTTATGATGGCCTGTGAGGCTCTCTCTAACATTTTGCATCAGCTGGTTACTTTTTTTAAACATATTTCTGCCTTTGCCAACCACAAGATCTCACCTTCAGTCTCTCTCTTGCTGTTCCCAGCCTGCCCGACCCTGATGCAGTTCAGATGCAGCTTTCTGAGCCTTCTCCTCTAGCTGCTTCAGGTTCTGCACGGACAACTGCCCCTGTTTCTTGGCAGCCTGTAGGGCTTCCACATCCGCAGCATGCAGCATGAGCTCTCGCTCGTATTTATTCTGAGCCTCTGCAGCCAGCTTAGCCTTGGGCCAGAAATAAGACACAGGTAAATATCCAAGAAAATCAGTGGGTAGCTGTGTAAAGAAACAATTCTTATGTGTTCCAGGAGTGTCACACCTACCTGAAGTTTGCTGTCCTGCGTGGCTCTCTGCTCCTGGGCCACCGCTGCCACAGCTCTCTGCAGGGCATCCTGCAGCTCCGTCTGCATTTCTGTCACGCTCCTCTTCAGTTCCTTCACCTGTTGTGCAGCCACAAGAAGGGCTTTAATCTTTATAACTTTACAATACAGAACAACTACAACAAACATTGACATGCCATCCGTGTGCGTTCCTTACCCGTTCTTCAACGCTATCTACAGCTTTCATCTTCTCCTCCTGGAGCTCCAGCTTTTCCTTCTCTGCTTCCAGCAGCCGGGTTTCCAGCTGCTGGTTCAACTCCCGTGCCGTCTTCAGCTGGCTGTCAATGGATGTTCGTGCCTGCTCAGCCAACTAGAAGTAAAACATAGAACAAATTTTAGTACTGTGGCTACTTGGGACTTGCGTTAAAATGGGGCAGTCATGGCCTAATGGTCATAGAGTCACTACTCCTAATGTGTGTGAACTTGGACTGATTAAATGTAGAAGACAAATTCTGAGTATGGGTTACCATACTTGGCCTTTACTCAAAATCAAATGAAAAGGTTAAAGCAAGAGTATCACCTGCTTCTCTTTGTTTACAGACTCCTCCAAGCTGAGCACCATGGATCTGTACTGCTCTACATTAGTGGTGGTGTTCTTCAAACGCTCCTTCAGGTCAGAGTTCTGTTCTTCAGCCTGCTGTAGACGTGCTTGGAGCTCATCTACCTCCTGCTGAGAACGCCAGGAGCTGAAACTGCACATAACAGGAACAATACTGTCTTTTATAGAACTGGAAATTATGACACTCACAACTCCATCCTCTAATTTCTGTTTACCTTTGGGTAATGTCCTGACAGGCTGTTTAGGTGCTGTGCCAAGGCTCTCGCTGTTCAGTTGCTGTCTCATGGAGGTGACCTGCTGTTCGGCAGTTCTTAGCAGCTCTTTAGTTTTCTGATGTAGTGCTGTTTGTGCCTCCAACTGCTTCTTAACCTCCAGCAGCTGAGCCTAGCCAACAGAATTTAGACATAATTTCCCACAAGTCTTAGAGGTATAGACAGGTCCACTTGTGGGGTTGTATAAGTTTGATAAACAAGTTAAACATTGTGAATCTTCACTAATAAAAAAGGGGAGTGAATTCACAAGCTTACATCTTGGTTGCGTTCTAGTGAGGTCTCTGTTCCACCTCCTGTTCCAGTTTCTTCTTTAACTGGATAATCTCTTTCTCCAGGCGCTGGGTCTGGTTGTTGTAGCGCTGCTTGGTCTCAGTCTCAGAGCGCTCCATAAAAAGCTGTGATATAATGAGGAAATTAAGAATAAGGCCAAAGAAAAGAGTGCTTTGACAAAGTTGGTTGGGATATGTAGACAAGTTGTACCTGAATGGATTTGAGGTTGGTGAGCAGGAGATTCTGGCCCCGCTGTTCAGTCAGGACGGACTCTTTCTCCTGGGAAAGTCTGTTCTCCACCTGCCTCAGAATGTCTCGTTCCTTACGGATATTCTCAACACGCAACTGGTAAAATAAAAAATAAAAAAGTCGACAAAAATATAAAACTAAATATTGAATATTAGTTTTCTGGTGGTCCATAAAGTATTTATCTTTCCCTCACCTCAGCCATGGTTAGTTTCTCACTGGCCTCCCTCAGATCTTGAGTCATTGTGTGAATAATCTGCTCATGTCTCTGATGAGTGGCATTCATCTTTTGATTCTTCTCCCGCAGGGCTTCAATCTCTCGTTGAAAGCCATTCACATTCTCCTGAAGATCTCATACCTGATATGGACCAATTCATATTTTAAGAATTCAATGCTTTTCAAATCATGAGTTGGAATTTGAATTAAACTATTCAAAAATGTTAACTTGGTCAATTAAATTTGTATTTTTATACACTACTACGAAAAGACCACCAAATTTTGAGATACTTTAATAAAAAATTATATTTGTTGAAACCAAAATTCAGGATAAATTACAAACCTCCATTACATTCTGGGAAATTAAATGTTATTCCACAAAGTAAATTAATAAAATATAATGATATTATAATATTCCTATATGACATTCTTCTTAATCAGTAGCGTCTCCTGACCGTAAATTTAGGTAGGGCAGATTCTGGGTCTGGGTCTCACATGCCGAACACTTTTAGCAGAGGTCTAAAGTCCTTGCGTTATTCAGCCTGAAAGTGGCACTCTAATGTTGATGACAGGCTCTAAATACACACGACAGAGGCATAGAATGTTATCTCAGAATTGCCCTAATGTAGTATTTTTTTGCCTCCGAATGTTTTTAGAATGTTGCGAGTTGTAGAGGATTTCCAGTGAGAAAACTGTAA
Source organism: Leuciscus waleckii (assembly GCA_900092035.1). Lineage (NCBI taxonomy): Eukaryota > Metazoa > Chordata > Actinopteri > Cypriniformes > Leuciscidae > Leuciscus > Leuciscus waleckii. The sequence continues at coordinate 100,883 of FLSR01000762.1, read as the reverse complement.
CATGAAAATAAGCAGGGCAGTCTCAAATCTGCCCCAATAGCTCTAAATTGGAGTGTGCTGCAGTTCCATTTTTTACCACAGATTTACATTGGAAAACTGTGGGACGCTGTAGAACTGAGGAGGGCTCAGACTCTCTGCCCCGCTTAGTATCATTGTACATACATGCCTAATGATGAATCCATGTGCTAAATTTTATTATATCCTGCTCACTTTCGACTTTAAATAGTATAGAAAAATATTTGTTGCATAATGCAGAACAAAATTACGATTTATTTATGATTCAGTTTATGTAGAGGTCTTTCTAGTGGACGAATATTTTGGTGGGGCACTGCACCACCTATACAAACGAGCCGTGGCTTATCTCAATTATAATATTCTGGGGGCAAAATTTGCTTATGTTGTGTATGTGAAATGTTGATTGTAAATGAATAAAGATAAAAGCCACATACAACAAACTTTAACATGTAGCTATGGCTGGACTGCACAAGTTAAAGTGAGGTAATAAAATTAAAATCCAACTTAAATTCAGATTCCATGCAAACTGAGATTTTTCAGACAAGTTGTGTTTACCGTTTAAAGGCGAACTCAAGCTGAGAGGAAAGTTTAGCCTTTTGTGAGAGCAGGTCAGACACTTGAACACGAAGCCTCTCAGTCTGTTCATTCAGAAGCTTGTCGTTTTCTGCCTTCTCTTTTTTATATGTTGTGAAGGCATCATTAAGCTGAGGGGTGAAAACATGCAGTTTAATGGTTAATATTAAATGTCCAAATGAGATTTGTACAAGAGTCATTTTATAAGAAACAGTTCACCAAAAAATGAAAATTGTTCAAATTTACTAAATTTTATGTAATTTCAAACCTGCAACACAAAAAGAACAGTCTAGCAGAATATTATGCTGCTCTTTTCCATTCAACAAAAGCATACAGGTTTGGAAGAAACTGGAATAATTATCTCTTTAAAGTAGAGAAATAAGACGAGTCAATCTGTCTAACCTGTTTAAGTGCTGCTTTAGCCTGAGTTGCCTGGACAGATTCTGAAGCTGCAGACCTCAGGGGTGTAGATCTGGTGGACATGGGTCCTGCCCTGTTGGGAGTGGTGGACTGAGATCCAGCCTCTAAACCTGAACACAACCACAGGACTTCATTTAACATTTCATCAAATGCCAATACAAAGGAGAGGCCTTTTGGTCTAAGGGGTAAATTTTCACCCTGTGGTGGGAGCTCGACTCCGGCTGTCTGCAACAGGATACGATACATGTCTCTTTGTCGGATGGCAGAGTCAGCCAGCTGCTTCTGGTGGTTTTGCTGATCTTTGATCTGCTCCAGTTCCTTCTGAACCTTCTCCAGACTCTGTTCCATCTCTGTTTGTCTGAAAGAGCAGATACAGATTTTCTTTTACTGATCTTCATAGTGCTACTGAAGAATAGCAGGGCAATGTACATATCAGTTCTGGTAGATATTCTCTAAGATGAAATGTGTATTATTACTGTGGTCTATATGCCACTCCCAAGATCACAAGGTCAGTACCTGGCAGTCTTAGCTTGGTTCTGGTCCCTCTCTCTCTGCTCCTCCAGGTCCCTGATCTGGGCCAGAAGGTTCTGGTTCTGCTGCTGAAGCTCTTGGACGCTTCGGAAGGCCACCTGCCGTGAGCCCTGGACTTCAGAGCTGCTGCTCACAGCTGAGCTTAAGTCCTCACGCACCACCTGATTACCACGTGCCTCCTCCACCTCCACCAGCAGCACACTTACCTGAATCATGTAAAAAAATTTTTTTTTTAGAAAAGTATTTAGATTTTGTGATCAGACTTACTGTTTTCTGAGCCTGAAACAAGGTGTTTCATCTCAATGTTTATTGTAAGAGGCTTACCTGTTCAGACATGTCTGCTAACTGTCTCTTTGATCTCTGATTATCTCCTCTAGCCCTAAAGCTCTCTTATTCGCTTCATCTGTCACCTTCTGCAGCCGATGGACCTCCTGATTTACAAGAGAAAAGACAAAGATTAGCATCTTCTGACTGACAATCATGTTTTTTTTCTCTTTTGCCGACTTTCATATTTGTGCAAACCTTCATAGCTAGCTCCAGTTTGGCACAGAGGCTAGACATGGACTTCTGCATGTTCTCATATTCCTCTCTCTGGCGTTTCAGGATAGGAGCTTTGTTCTCCACCTCCAGAACTATCTCATCTAGAACCTTGTTCACACGCTTGCTCTCCAGTTTCTCCAGGTGCAGCTGGTCTTGTGCCTCCACAAAGGCATTATACAGCTGAGAGCAAATACCGACAATTTACTTAGAACGATAAACATAATATATTGCTGAAATCAATCATGCTAATGGGCCAAAAAAATTATGAATTATTTTGTGATCAACATTTTATACCTCCATTAGCTTCATGCCCGGCTTAACAATCTTGGCCACTGCGGCTGCAGTTGGCGAGAGGTTTGTCAGCTCTTCTTCTGTGAGAGCTGGAACACCTTTTTGAAGTATACAAATTCAGACTGAAATCTGCACAATTACATGATTCAAGAATCTGAAAAGATTATTCAGCCTAAAACAAAAACTGACACAAACTCAGGCAGGTTTTTTTGTCTGTGCATTACCTCTTCTCTTAAAGTCAGCAAGGCGTGTGTTCGAGTGCTCCAGCTCTTTCTCCAGATTCCTGACCTTCTCATGTAGATCAGACTCTGCCTTCTCCCTCACAGCCTGCAGCTCTGACAGCTTCTTCTCTGTACCTTTATTGGCTGTTGATAAAAGAGGCATTTCAATTTACCTCCTGAGACCCTGCGACCTCATATGAGGACATTACATTTTTGCCTCTTGACACAATGATAGTCAAATTTGTAAATCTTAGACATGTTGGCCACATTTAGGGACACTGCCCACACCATCTTATGGTGATATCACAACATTACACCAATGTCAGTGAGAAGAAAATGGCTGGAATATCAGCAAAACACTTCTACACCAGTTCCCGAAAGAAAAATGACCCAGGTAAAAAATCTATTCAAATTATATGAATGAAACAAATGTATTTATGTACAATACTGTCTCTATCATCATATGGGGATTAAAATTTGACATATTTTAGTAATAGTAGCACTCTAGGACATCAGTAAATGTGAAGTACTCGTTTGAGGACATTGGGACTATATTACGTTATTTATTCTAACATATGGTTAGCTGGTGGGACGTTTGCCCAGATATATTTAGAACAATAATTTATATTTTTGGCTTTAATTTTCTAGCAGTTTTAGAGTAAAATATATTTTGTAATATATATATTTTATATAAAATATAAATAATTATATTTTTACATTCTATATTTTCATAAACTCAAACTTATATAACTTTTTTTCTGTTTCACTTTCATAATTTATTTCACTTCTACAATAATCTGGCAAATGTCTTCTTAAAAACAAGACCAACCATATGTCTATATTCCAAAGCATTCTTGAATTACAACCATTTAAGTTTGTTTTTTGATTGCAGTACTATGTCCTCACATGAGGACATCATATGGTAAATTATAGACCCACTGTCCTCACATGAGGACATAATTTTCTGCAAAAACTACTTCCTGTACAAAAACAAATTTTAGTTATTATACTTATTAGGTCCTACTTATCCCAAATAGCAAGAACAATTATAAAATGCACACCAGGCAAACTCTCGGGTCTCAGGAGGTTAAAAACATTCACAGTGAGGCAATGAGAGAAAATTTGTAAACACACCCAAAACAAGACAGAGACAATAGATATGTTCAGAAAAGCATTTTGATACTGTTGATATCACTACTATATCTGCAGTATTTGCATACTGTGCACGCAATACCAGGATGGCCTTCTACATTTCCCAAAATGTGCAGTATACAATAGAACACACTATGTGTACAATTATATCCCACAATGTAATGTGCTCAACCTTCCCTTTTCAGTGTAATGAATGAATCAGAAAAAAATAATTTTAAGGAACGGTTCAAACCTTCCATCGTCTCCTTCAACAGTTTGTTGAGCTCTTCAACAGCTCTGTTCAATTCAGCATTCTTGGCTTCAGAGTCTACTGATGCATTCTGTGAACAAACAAAAGGATTCAGATTTGAATCATACCACACATTAATGTTGGACGCTGCACAACAAATATCAACATTTTACTGACCTTGTACAAATTACAGAGTTTAAGGTTAGCATTCAGCTCATTGCGGTACTTTTCCTCCATGGAGGCCCGTTGTTCTTTAGCCTAATAAATAAGACAAACAATGCACCTTGATTAAATTTATCTTCTATGTCAAGTGGTAGAGCAAACAAGAATAAGAAGGGGATAGTGAACCTCTTTGAGTTTGTTCATCAGATTCTCAGTACTCTTCTGCATGTTGTCGTTGTTTTTCTTGACATGTTCACTTGGTCCTGAAGTCTGGTCACCTGATTATGACATATATAATTGATGCAGACAGGTGATCTAATAAGAATGCAGCCCAATATTTAAATACACGTCTCAAAAATTCTTCACACCTCTTCCTTCTTGGTCTCTAAAGAGCACCTGAGCTCCAGGACCTCTTTGCCCTTGTCTCTGAATACTGTGTACAGCTCGTCTGTCTTACTCTTCAGCTCTGAATTCAGCCATGTGTTCTGGTTCTGGAGAAGCTCCTTTTCTTGCTCCATTCGCTTCTCACGATGCTGATGAGAAAGAAACACAGTAAACCATTTAAATAATCAAATACAAATATGTAATCAATGGTCAGATGGATTTATTAATCATATTAGAGACCAAATAACAGCTAAACGAGAGTCACTGGTTACCTGAATGGAAACTTCAGATGACTGAAGTTCATCTAGCTTAAGCTGGAGTTCCATCTTAATTTTGCTGGTCTCTGCGAGTTTGTCATTGAGACGTTTGAGATCCTCTGTATATTGACCATAAGAAACATGTTAGCAATTACACACGTCAAAAGTACTGGTACTTTGGTAAAAAAAAACAAAAAAACCTCAATTGCACAAAACATGGATATGTTCAGAGAACAATACTACAACAATACATACTGTGCACAGATTTCTGTTTGAAATACAAGTGTGCAGTACACAATAGAAGACATTATGCGCTATTATATCACACAATGCAATGTGCTCAGTCAGTCTTCCTTTTCCAGTGTGATGAATGAATCAGAAATATTATCTGATGAAATTAACAACTACTTGACATAAAAAAAATGTATTAAAAAAAGACATTTGCAAAAAAAGGCTAATTTTGTATGAAACAATTATTTGATTGATTAAATAAAAATATGCATGTGGGCAATTACTTTACTGATGAATTTATTTCTGATTAACAGTTTAGTTGAACAACAAAGAAATACTTAACGGCTACATTCAATTCTGTTTAAATTTGTTAATATAATTAACTTTTATAAAGAATCTGAACAACAGTATATTCATTTTTGCAACAGTATCAAAATTGGTATGAAGAATTTCCACATTTCTGTACAGCAATAATGCTATGTGCAAATAAAAAGCCCTCTAATTCCTCAATTAAGTAATGAAAACAATCTTGACATAAAACTCCAATGTCAACAACAACCTTGATCACTGATGTAAAAAATAGTGCCATACCACTGAGGTTCTCCACTTCTTGAGATCTCTTCTCAAGCAACCGTGAGAGCTCTCGGTTTTCTGCCTCAATTTCATATTTGGCTCTTGGAGGCGTACTCTGAAATGCAAAAACATTGGGAAATTTACATCATCTTTAACTGCTCAAAACATTAAGGCCCATTACGAAGCATGTCAGGTTAGAAACTCAAATAGTTACCTCTTGCGTTGTTCCCTGCTCTTCCTCTGTATCTTTCAACTTCTTAAGTTCATCGGCTTTTTAGAAAAAAAAGCAGCACAAGCACACCCATGTTATACAGCAGCTCTGCGTCAATACAATCCAAATATAAAAATAGAATAAAGCATAGTACTTACTGAGACGGACATTCTCCTCCTTAATACTATGATACTCTTTACTTTGGGAAAGAACTGCTCCTGACTCTCAGCTAGCTTCTTCTCAAGATTAAAGTATTGTTGCTCTGTTGATTAAAAACAAACATAGATCTGTAACATGTTTCACTGAGACAATTGACACCAACAGCTCTTTTGACACTTCATTTATTATTAAGACTGCTGATTTAGGAATAAAAATACCACTAGAAGTGAATTAGGCTAATTATGCTTTATAGATTTACAAGAAAGGCTTTATATGCTCAGCCATTCTCTTTATCTCTTAACATAATTTCACACATATTCTTTAAATGGAAAAGACAAACATTTTCTTTGGTCTGTCACTACATCTCAGTATTAACTACTTAACTATTTATACCAAAGACTTTTAAGTAGACTCAACTTGGTAGATCATTTATGCAGAAGATACAAGCCTCTCCAGAATAATTACCCAAACAACTGTTCTTCAATCTGCATTTATGATGCCTAAACATGCAGTACACTACTTTATAGGACACTCAGCTGTTGAATGACTATCTGGCCCGCCTGCTACCGTTAACGTTACTCACCGCAGTCTGCTTTATACCGCTCGTACTGAGATTTCAGTGAGTCTATTTCCGTCTGCTGCTCTGACAGAACCTTCTCAAGCTTGTTCTGAATGGCTTTCGGTAGTTTGTTTATTTCACTTCTCTCCAGCGTTTGCTGAAGAAGTGCCGCCATCTCTCCAGCTCACTGCAAGAGTTAGCATTAGCTACTGCCCCTACGTCATATGTGAGCGATACAAACGCAAGTCGCAAAGCAGCACGGACCTACAAGCATATTGTCCAATCAGCTCGCTTGAATTGAGTTGCGTGTGATTGATGCGACGACGCGTCACACGTATTGGTTCCACTGAGAACTCATCAGCTGTTTGGAGAAGTGTTCCTGATCTGAAGGTACGTTTAAATGATTTTCTTTGCAATTCTTTCAGAAACATCGTTGTTACATTGTATGTTTCGTAAAACGTCATTATTTTCAATGGTTTTATAAAGAAGTTTAATCTTGCAAATGTATTACTTTAGTTTTCATTCAAGACGTTTAACTGTTTCTTTTCTATAATTTGGAACTTAGCTGTTTCTGGCATAATAATAATAATAATAATAATAATAATCTTTCATACAGTACACATTATAATGTGTGATGCATAAATGTAATTTTAGCATTCAAAGCCATTTATTTTATTCATTAGTGTTTTTTAGTATTTTTTACACAAAATACTATTTCAATTTTTATACTGGCGCTTTATTGGTTATCGGCCATAACCATGAACATAATTTCACACAATATTTGTAATGATCAAAAGGCTGACTAAAGGCTGACACTTTTTCCTGTTTGTTTGTTATTTTCTGTCATTGAGAAGATTGACACTGATTTAATGATTCATTTGCTCTGTTACAGGTACAGGTAATAATTATAATAGTAAAAAATATTTTGTCCCTTAAAACTGCAATACCTGTCAGTGAAACTCCGTATAAAGGTATTTTAACATTATTTGGGAAGTGTAACATGTTTTATAGTTATTTTACAGTTGCAACTTGCAAGCAGGTTAATATGACACAATATTGATATTTATTATTGTTTATGTTTGCTGGCAGAATGGGTAGGAGTTACTTTGTTGATGAGGCTGTGGAAAAATATCTTGGTGGTCTTCTGGCAGCAGATCCTGGATCATGTGTGACTGGACTCCTGGCTGGTCAGGTGAGGAAGCTAAACTAACCTATATTTAATCGTGTCAGTTCACAGAACAATTTATCCTAACATTTTCTTTTTACAGTCCTCTCCTCAAAGAGATTTTGTGGTGCTGGCCGTGCAGACTCCTCAGAGGGAGAGTGAGGGGCAGCTGAAGTCTTCTAGAGGAAGCGGCCCACTGGATGACATTGATGTGGAGTGGGTCACAGAGCATGCCAGGCAGGTGAGTAGCCTGATGTCTTGCCACTCACACACAATGGCTTTGAAATGTTTTTACAGTCTAGTTGTACAGATGAGGATTTTGTCTTTCTCCATTCTAGGTGTCCCGCATGTTACCAGGAGGTCTTTGCTTCTTGGCTTGTTTTTAGTGACCCCACCTGAACTCTCCAAAGATGCCCAAAACACGTTAAAAAGGGTACTGTTTTTTAAAATACATTTTATTTAATAAAAAAAAAAAGCATTAATTTAATATTTTATTTTAGGTTAATTTAAAAATACATTTGAATTAAATTATACTAATAATAAAAAAATTGACTGGACCACATTTTAGCTTTTATTAAAGATGATTTTGTTGGCCATCATTTAATTTTTATGCTTATCTCTTTTTGTAGCTTATATTTGCCATGGATAAATGCATAAGTAAGGGCAGACTGTGGGAACTGACAGAGGAGGATGTGAACGATCGAGTCACCCTGCACATCTGCTCCAAAACAAAGAAGTATCCTGCACACTACATCCCTACATAATTTCCTCTGTGATCTACAAGCATCACCCCTATGAATAACCTCAAAAGTTTGCATGATCCTTGACTTAAAATGTACAGAACTGTCTGCAAAACGCTTGATGTAAAAGATCCAAAGGTGAGAGACGTTTTGGGTACTACAGTAGTATCGTCAATATGGTAGTACTGTAAGTTATGTTGTATTTGCAGCAGGTACAGTATTTAAAACGTTCATTTGAACATGCATCTATGCAAGAACATTACAAGACAGTCTTTTTGAGTGCTGCTACGTTTCTGCTGTGAACATAACAGCACATTACTATAGTGAGTAGAAAAAATATAATAATGTAACTTTACTTAATAGAAACTCATTTTACATTTATAATTTTTTTTACTGTATAAATTGAGTGTTTATAAAAGACAGGGCCGGATCTAACATACGGGCAATCTGGGCACGTGCCCAGGGGCCCTTGCACAGAGAGGGGCCCTCCGTGATCAGAGTTTTTTTTGTTTTTGTGCGCTACATAAAAATAGTATACACAAGGCTTGGCCTCGATCTTGATAATTATCCAATCAGAAAAAAAAAGTGTACATCACATTATATGATCCCGCTCTTATTCATGCAAATGCTTTTAAACAATTCATGTGCGAAAGACAAAAGTGTGACTGTGACACACACACACACACACACACACACAGAGAAAGACGCGACAGTATCGTACGCACAGACAGCACGCCCGAATACAGTTCTCTTTCATGCTTGAACTTACAATAACACACACAATTGTGCCAAAATGTCAGTTTTTTGTCGAGTATCCTCATAACGTAAGAGCAGTCTTATGATGAACGTAAAGAGTTGTGAGAGAGTGAGGCGCATGTGAGATCAGCGTCTCTGTCAGCAGCGGCTGGTCTTAAAGAGACAGCAGCCAATAAAGCTTTCTGTCAGTAAAGTTAATCAAAGAACAGAGAAAATTAATCACTGCTCTTGACTAAAGAACATTTTTAGCTTTAATAAGGTTTAGTCTATATTTAACTTATAATTTATGCAGTGCAGACTGTTTGATAACTGGGCACGGTAAATATGACATTTATTTTTTACACTTCTATTATTGAGTCAAATAACAAGTTTGCAAAGATGTCAATATTTAATTTTGTAAAAAATATTACTTTAATTTGAAAACAGTGCATTTAGTTGTTGCTAGTTTGAGTTGAAATACACATTTCAGCATTATCACTAATCTGTGTGTGCATTTTACTTGAGAACCAAGCAAGTTGACTCATGAAACCATTTATTTATTATATCGCAATCGCAATATTGAGCTCAATAATCGCAATATGACATTTTCTTCAAATCCCACAATTGGTGGGCCTGTGTGTGTGTGTGGTAGGGGAGGGGGGCCCATGAGCTTCAGTGCCCAGGGGCCCCTGGGGGTACTAATCCGGCTCTGATAAAAGATTGATGCCTTTATACATTTTAGGGGTCCTCACACAACGATGTTTATATTGGGGGTCCGTGGCATCTAAAAGATTGGAAACCCCTGTTATGGAGTGTTTCCCGGGTCCCGACGCTTCAGTTCAAACACACTGATCCCAGTTAATTTTACAATTAGAAATTGCACGTCATTGTTTGTTCTGCGAGAAAGAAACTGAAAAGATTTTTTTTTAAATCAGCACTTAAAAATTATTCACTTATTTTCGCAGGTTATCCTTTGCTCATTTGACAGATTCTGGAACAGATGTAGTGGTTCGTTTCTAGAACATTTCTAGATCTTTGCAATGTCGAATGCAATTCCATTCATCAGCATAGCAGTATTTGCACACGGTTCTTATCAGTCATATCAATCTTTATAATGTGATGCATTATAAATACATTTTATGTCTTAATATACATACTGCCCTCCAGTCAGAGGTGGAAATATCAAAATATGGGGGCAAAAATGCCCATGTATGATGAGTTGTTCTTTTATTTTTATAACATGACAGGTCAGTAATATGACACGAGCAAGAGTGCTGTTTTTCCGATTATCAACACGATTGCAAATGTGACTGATTTTATGCAACAGTTCAATAAAAACAAAAAGTTATTATGAAATGAAGTTTAGACACAGCTATGTCAATGTTTTTGCTCAATTTCACTACCAAAAATAGTTCTAAACAAAGTTTTGTTTTGAATCCGTGTTTTTGATCAAATCGGCCGAATCAATGATTCACTAAGCCTACTGAAACTGCACAGTAGTAACAGGTCTGAGGTCCACTTGGAAAAGCCTAGAGGTGATACAAACCAATACAATAGTGACATTTCATGAGACGCTCAAATAAAGTGAGAGAATTAATGAATCCCTAAAGCAAGGATCCTTAAAGGATTAGTTCACCTCAAAATGATTTAATATAATTTGTAGCTGGTATATTATCGTGAGATATGTGTATGATATCTTGACAACCCTATACTGATTTCTAGAGTTCATCTAAGCCAGCAGACTGGAAGTATCAGACATGTGTCTCGTCATCCTGGCCAATGTTGACCTGCTCTGTTGAGGTGGATTTGCAGATCCCTTTGACAGGATCTTCCTCTGATAACACAGACAAGTGCATGAAGGTGAGACAGAAGTCAGATGGGGTATATGAAGACAAGACAGTGTTTTATTTGTGAAGGATTTTGTGTATACAGGTTGTGAATCTATCTTTCTTTGCCCCCATGTCTAGGATTGTCTTAAGAGGTGGGCTAAACAGATTGAGGCTGGTAACTGTCTCATAAGTGGCAGACAGGCATTAGATGACTCTGAACTCATCTCAGGACAGGTAAAAAAATTATTCTGTGATTTCTCTGTCATATTTTTTTTAAAATTGAGATGAAGTAGATATTTTTTTCTTTCAGAAAAAGAACCTAAAGACAACCCATCGTCAGACTTTCCCTGCACGGATCCTTGTCTCAGATGTGAGCTCATAATCTTATCTCATAATAACGAACATTATCAATGAGATATATTTGTGTGTAGTCAAAGGTATAATGAGAATATTGATGTGACAGGAGCAGCCAGAGCTGGATGAGCGGTCCAGTGCTCTAGTTCAGCTGTGCAGTGGCTCCATGAGGGTTCGAGGGGTGGTTCACTGCAGGGCTACATCCACAACAACAAACCCAAAGCCAGACATGCAGTACAGGTCATTAAAGCCTATTCTCAATGCTTTATGCTTAGGGAAAAGTAATATTTTGGTACTATATCAGTTATAAGACGATAAACATCGATATTAGATATTTAATTGTTAATGCTTATTTCCCCTCATTTTACATTTAAATTACCTTGGCGTCATCTGCAGTAACAACATCTTATGAACGCTAATAATTAAATAACGGTTAAATATAATCTTAAGCAAATCTCAATGTACATTTTTCATATTTTTTAAGGTCGTGATGCCTGAATTAGCATTTAAAACAATTTCTGTTATTTCTTATTGGTTTATTATTCATTTATTTAGACAAAATAAGCCATAACTTGAACATTATTTCACACAATATTTTCATGATCAAAAACCTATCTAAATGCACTTTTGTATTTGCCTGTTATTGATTGATACTGATTTAATTTCTCCTTTGCACTGGTAGGCCATTAAGAGAGACATCATAAACACGGTTTCCTCCAGAGTGGAGATGTTTCTGGAAGATCTTTTAATAAGTGAAGGGAGTCGCAAAGGTAAAGTGGTCCATCATGTCATACATATGACGTTGAAAGGAAAGTCAACACAAAAATGAACATTCAGTCATCATTTACTCATCCCCATGTCGTTCCAACCCTGTATGACTTTCTTTCTTCTGTGGAACATAAAAGAAGATATTTTTAAGAATTTTGGGATCAAAACATTTAGAGTAAATCTAATTTTTAAGGTGAATTATACATTGAGGTTCCACAAACATTTGCAAACATCAAACTGAGCACTAGATGGCAGTAGAGTGCCACCCTTTGTCCTCAATAAGTTTTGTACACAGTACAGAAATAAATGTATTCCTAATTCAAGACATGAGTTCCCATATTGTTTATCTAGGTCTGTGCACTGGGCAGCAGGCTCTTCCTCGGCGTGTGTTTGCCCCAATGCCCTTCTCCGGCCTGTCTGTGTGTGACTACATGTTCCCAGATGAAAGTAAGCTGATGTGGCCGATCGTCTTAAAGAGATGCTGGACTGGGAAACACCAGAAGAGGACATTGATATTAGTCTGGAGAGCAATCAGTGTATGTTTCCCATACTTCAATATGAGATTTTAGAGCAGGGGTTCTCAATTTTTTACCTCAAGGCCCCTTTCTTGCAGAGTTTAGCTCTAATCTTGATCAAACTCACCTGCCTTTAACTTTTTAGTTTTTCCGAAGACCTTGGCTGTGTCCGAAAACGCCCCTATACCTTTAATAGAGCACAATTTGAGAGGACAGCCATTTGTAGTGGGGTCCGAAACCATAGAGGATGTTGTCTATTGCACTCATTCAATCCCACAATGCACCACAACGAGTGTACAACCGATCGTGCTCAACAGCTACATAATACCCATAATGCACCGTGAAAGTCGCACGCCCAAATTAATTCCTGCGTCTCGCCAGAAGATGGCACTCACAGCTGAATCATCCATCCATTTACCAAACCACTGGTCGAATGTGGCTACAGCGTAATATCATACAGGCATAAATTCATTTTTAATTGATTATTAATTTGTTTAATTAAGGTTTATACATAGTTTCCATGACAGAGTTCAAGATTATCTTTTTCATCTTACTACTGGAGCTGCCAGTGTTCTTTAAGTTTCAAACGATTAAACAGCAGGCACAAACTATGCAAGAACGACAGCCCTTCCGACACAGTGTCCGAATTCACTCACTTGTTTTCATTCACTCCCTCAAGTGAACTATATTAGTTGACTAACATAGGGAATAGTGAATGGGTTGGATTAGGGAATAGTGATTAGGGTTGGAGCAAAACTGCAGGAAAGTGGACCTCGAAGGCCAGAGTTAAAGGATTAGTTCACCTCAAAATGAAAATTTCCTGATAATATACTCACCCCAATGCCATCCAAGATGCTCATATCTTTCTTTCTTCAGTGGAAAAGAAATGAAGTTTTTTGAGGAAAACATTTCAGGATTTTTCTCCACACAATGGACTTCAACGGTAACCAAATTGTGAAGTCCAAATCAATGCTGTTTCAAAGGGCTTTGAAGTGCATCAAAGGGCTCTGCACGATCCCAGCTGAGGAATAGGGTATTATCTAGTGAAACGATCTGTCATTTTCTAAATAAAATAAAAATGTATACACTTTTTAACCACAATTGGTTTAACCACAAAAGGTCACGCTGGATGTAGGCGGAAGTACATTGTTTACAAAGCGAACATGCGAAGACTAATACAAAAGCCCTTTAACAAAAAAGGTAAAACAATGATGTCGGACGATTTTGAAGTTGGAGGAGAAAATGAGATGGAGTTTTTCGCCCTACCGTACCTTTTTGAATCGGAGTACACAGATGAAGACTTTAGGCAGATGGGGGAAACGTAATTACGTAATGCCTGGCGCGTCGCAGACCAGCAATTTGGTTACCGTTGAAGTCCATTGTGTGGAGAAAAATCCTGAAATGTTTTCCTCAAAAAACTTAATTTCTTTTCCACTGAAGAAAGAAAGACATGAACATCTTGGATGGCATTGGGGTGAGTAAATTATCAGGAAATTTACATTTTGAGGTGAACTAATCCTTTAAGAACCCCTTGCTTTAGGGATTCATTAATTCTCTCATTTATTTGAGTGTCTCATGAAATTTCACTATTGTATTGGTTTGCATCACCTTCAGGCTTTTCCAAGTGGACCTCAGATCTGTTACTAGGGTATTGTGCAATGTAGAGCAAGTCCTTGCAAAGTCATTGGGATTCAGGGATGACTGAACACATTATAGGGACGTTATGGTTAAATGGTCAAGAATGTGTATAGGTGTGTGATTTCCAGAATGCTAAGCGATAAACCTTTTCAAAAGGAGCACATACAGACACACCCTGCCTCATTCCCCTCTAAAATAATAGCCAGCTACACCTTGCATCTTGTTCAAACCAGTTTAAGCCCACAAAAGTTTTTTCCATGTATGGTTAAAAGGAAAAACATAAGTGATATGTTTAACCGGAGGCTATAGAATGTCTGATCCCTTGTAATAACGGCCCTTGGGAATTTTGGATCATCATCTTTATGACAACACAACTCGGCCTCCTCCTTAGAGAGAGGAGATTAATTTACTCTCTTGAGTCTTTTCCCCTTCTGGTTGCATTTCTCTCTCTTCTGTCCCACAAGCCTACAATACCTAGATTTCTCTCTCTTCTGTCCCACAAGCCTACAATACCTAGAATTTTTTTTTTTTACATGTTTGTGCATGTTTTTTTTCCCCAGTATTCTCTCCTGAATTGGAGATGACTGACAGCCACAGTGATGATTCCAGTAAACACGTCTCAGAAGTTCAAGTTGAAAATCCCCACATTCACAAAGCCCCTCAATACTATGCTGGTAAGTGCCTAATATTATTCATAATTATTAGTATAAATATTAAATCACTCTCTATTTCTTACTTCTTATTAATACAATAAATCATTCTCTTTGTAGCATGGTATTAAATGGGGCTCGACAAAATTGTTAATGATAATGATACATTATCTAATGATACAGTGTGAGTGAGTGTGGACAGATGTGACCGTATTTTCTTTTTGTGATTCCTATTATTCTTGGAAACATTCTCATATTCCTGTTGGCTCATTTCCACCCACCTGATCTCTCTCTCTCTCTCTCTCTCTCTCTCTCTCTCTCTCTCTCTCTCTTCTCTCTCTCTCTCTCTCAAACACACAGGTGTGGTAGTAGCGGCAACCATTGCTCTCCTTGCCACAGCCACATCTCTACTGTATTTTAGTGAGTGACAATGGAAATAGTAAATAAGTCTGTATGAATGTACAAGTGAGTGTGTATATTTGTATAATATACTATATAATCTTTCAACATACTATAAAAGATTTCAAATATAATCCTTAAAATTTGGACTATAAGTCTGTTATAGGATTATTATAATGTAAGATACACTATATGGCAAAAGTATGTGGAGACTCCCTATAATAAACAGGTTTGGCTATTTGAGTGAAGACATATCTTAATGTTACACTATATAATGACAATCTAGAGAATTCTGTGCCAAACACACTGTCTGAGCTTACTGATGCCCATTGATGGGTTTATTATTTTGCATTGTTCTGAAATTAGACACACAAGCATCAATCAGGTCAGGTCAGGTCTGATGTTGGGTGATGGGCTTTTTTCAGGCCAGTCAAACCATTTCTTTACTAATTGTTGCCAAAAAAGTGGGAAAAACAGTTATTTTTTGTGATGAAGTACTGTAATTTGATTTACACTTGAATAACAGAATAGACAAATCCATTAATTTGAAACAGCTCAAAATATATATTTTTAAATAAGTTAATTGGGTAACAACATACCAGTGGCTGTTAACTTGAGGGCAAATTACACAATCATGTGGTGTTTTCTTTTTTTCTTTTTTCTTGAGAGGGGAATAAGATTTCTTACAGGTAACATGTTTTCACTTGCTTAACCTTAATAATAGATCAAAAGAAAAGCGTGAACTGTCATTATCCTACATGTCTTTGCAGAATGATTGTGATTTTTCTAGTATTGTGCCAGTATTTTCCTGTGTTGCCATTGTAAAAATGTTCATGTCATTATCAAACCAGTTTCTTCTGGCTTCTGTTACCGCTTAGCATGAAAGGCATACAGGAACTGACGTATTAAATTAATATAATTAAATATAATTGCCGGAAACATTTTGTGTTTGTGTTGTCATGATCAGCCATCTTCAACCTTTACAGACGAAGGACCCCCTGGTAGTGCATACCTTATGATTTTTACATTGCAAATCCATTAAAATAAATCTATTTAAATAATGTGGCATGGACAGTGAAACATTTAGGTGAACTTTAGTGGGCTGTCAAAAGATTAATCGCGATTAATCGCATCCAAAATAAAAGTTTGTGTTTAAATAATATATGTGTGTGTACTGTGTATAATTAAATTTGTATATATAAATACACACACATGCTTGTATATATTTAAGAAAAATGTGTAATTTTGATATAAAAACAATTATATTTATATATAATATAAATTATATATAAATATATACAGTATATGTATGCAAATATTTCTTAAATATATACATGCATGTGTGTGTATTTATATATACAAAATAATTATTACAGTACACACACATATATTATGTAAACACAAACTTTTATTTTGGATGCGATTAATCGCGATTAATCTTTTGACAGCCCTAGTTTATATTTAATTTTTGTTCACTTTTTCTTTTAAAAAAAAGATAAGAAAAAAAATCTTGGTTTAAGATCAAACCATAATGGTTGTACCCCCGTTCTAAAGTACCAAAATCATCATGTGTATCCTTAACGGTCATTTAGTTTTCACAATGATATGCTGACGTAAACCCACATTCACCTGCACCTCCAAACAAGCACTTGCATATATGAATACTCTCTCTCAAACACTCAGTAATCCTGTGATTGTGTAATCTTTGAGTTAGCTGGGTACATGTCAGGACATGTTTTACCTGAAGTTTTAGTTGTATAGTCATGAAGACATAAAAGACAGAGGAGGGTTCTTGGCCTCTCTGTGTTCATTGAAGTAAAACAGCTGATTCATTTAGTGTAGCGTGACAACATGAAATCACACTTTTTCTGAAATAATTTATTCTTTAAGCAGATAGCGGGTCGATACAAAATAGATGACAAGTACAGTGTCATTGTGTGGCAATTTGACTTTCATACCAAATTGCTCCGTGTGACAGCCTTACTAATTTAAATCAGAGTTCCCACAGTCATGGAAAACCAGGACATTTCAGGAGAGTTTAATTTCTGTTATGAGTAAACACTACCGGTCAAAAAGTTTGAGTTCAGTTAGATTTTTTTCTTCTGTTTTTGAAAAGTCTATTTTGAAAAGTAATTTATTCCTGAATTTTCAGCATCATTAGTCCAGTCTTCAGTGTCACATTATGCTTCAGAAATCTTTTTAATATGCTGTTTTGAATCTCAAGAAATATTAAAATAATATTAAACATCGGGAGCGATGACATTGATCATTTCAATGTTTAAAACGGTTGTTCTACTTAGTATTTTTGTGGAAACAAAGTTTTTTCAGGATTCTTTGATGAATTAAAACTTTAGAAGAACAGCATTTATTTGAAATAGGAATTTTTGTAACATTATAATATCTTTACTGTCACTTTTGATTAATTTAATGCATCCTTGATGAATAAAAGTATTAATTTCTTTCAAAGAAAATCTTACTGACCCCTAACTTTTGAATGGTAGTGTATATATGTCACAATTAATTACATTCAATATAAAATATTCCATCAGCTTCTTCACAAACCATAATAACATGCAATTTGTGAGTATGTATTTTTTCCCCCTGAAAATGATATTTGTGGGGCATTTTTGCCTTTGAGACAAATAGTCTGAGGAGAAACGGGATCAGGAAAGGACCTCAGTTTGGGACTCAAACTTGTCTTATATGGCTCTGACAAATCAATCAGTTGTTTCACTTTCTTCTACTTTTCAGTAATCAAATGCTACTGGAAAGGTCAAAAAGTCATGGAAACGCATTGGAAATGAAACGAGCATGACTGAATGCCTCTGATAACCCTATGAAGAATTTAACTGCTGTAGGCCCTAAATGACGTGTTAGTAAATGCCTTTAGGTGTGTGTGTTTTTTGGAGTCATGGCTCAGTAGTTACATACTCGATCTATCTCAGAAACAAATCTGACTGATTGACTAATGTAATTCACTTCCACCCTTTAAACTTCCATAGTCAACATCAGTGTTCTCTTCCTCATCGGGGCAGGCTGCAATCTCTTTCTCTGGCAACAGACCGTACTCATTTAAGAAGTTCTCCACATCCGTGGCAAAGAACTCCTCATTCAAGTGCTTTGTGAAGCACAAGAAGTTGCCCAGCAGCTCTCCAGCCTTGTACACCAGCAGGGCGGGCAGAACGTCGTCTGAAAAACGCTCGCCCGCCCCGGTGGCAGAGGCTCGGATTCGGCAGAATTTGACGGTGGAATATTCTGCCGCCAGGCAGGTCAAGCAGTTGTTGAGTGCGTCACAACCTCCGATCCCGTCATCATAGATGTGCACCACCACTACTGTCAGGCGGTGCTCTTTCTCGATGACATCCAGGAAGGCCTCGCCGCTATCCAGCTCAAACACGGCATCAAACTTAGGCCGAAACTCAGCCGCCCGTGCATCTCCTGCATGCACTGCTTGCGATACTTACGCAGACACGTTTCGTCCTCTTCTTGGATCATCTCGTATTCCTGAACGCTCATCTGCGTGTGGTCAGACAAAGCAACATGTTAATAAACATTACAAAACGCTCATACTGCCAGTCAATAATCTGAACACGCTTGTGATGATCTTAAAAACCATTTAATTTAAACTGTAAGTTAATAAAAAATTGTATTTATAAATCATTTTGCCTGTGTATGATTTTTTTTTTACAAAACGAAACTTTTTTTATTTTTATTAATGAATTACTTAAACCGAAAATTGAAGGAAAAAAGAAAGAAATACGTCTATTTAGCAACGATCCATTTAAATTGTAAAAAAAAAAAAAATTCTATTTCTCATAAATATTGTTCTTTCTATTGTATTCAAACTTTCTATTGATCAAATAATCCTGATTTTTTTTTTTTTTTTTTTTACAGTTTCCACCCAAAAAAATAAGCATAAGCTGTTTTCATGATTGATAATAATAAGAAATGTTTATTGAACAGCAAATCAGCATATTAGAATGATTTCTGAAGGATCATGTGACACTGAAGACTGGAGTAATGATGCTGAAAATACAGCTTTGATCACAGGAATAAATTACATTTTAAATATATGAAAATAGAAAACAATAATTTTAAGTTGTTTTAATATTTAACAATATTACTGTACTTTTTTTGTATTTGTTATCAAATAAATGAAGCCTTGGTGAGAATACAAGTATTCTTTAAAAAATATTGTAAAAAAATCTCACCGACTCCAAACCGTACTATGACTCCCTCATGAAGATTTATTTAGGCTAAAGGCACACTATGCAGTTTCTGTTTTTCTCAAACAGCGCCCCCTAGAGTCGCTGTGGAGTACTTGTATGTAAAGTTACTGTCGTAAATACCACTCACGCAGAGCCGTCTCTTCACTCTTCCGACCGCGCTTTCTTCATTTTCTTTGTCGACTCTGCCATGATTCATGTCTGAAATGTGTGCTAGTGTCTTCCATAGAGGCTGCTTCATATGTTGTTGATGTTGTAACGTCGTGCCGTAAAGCAAGTCGTGATTCTCGCGAGATTTGTCGGGGCGACACCTCTCAAACCTGCATTGCTGGTTTTGCCAGCGGCGTCCCCCCCAAACCCGCATTTCTGGGTTTGCCAGCCGCGGCCCCCCCCCCCCGCTTTGCTATCGGGATGATTCGCCCTACCATCGCACTACCATTGAAATTATTTTGAAGCGGTTATATTAAGGTACAAATTTTGCATAGTGTGCCTTTAAAAAAAATGATCACTGCATGATTTCATGTTATTTTATTATTTTTTATAAAATGTGAAAAGTATTAATCCTATAGAATGAGTAGCTATGAGTAACCATGTGTACTTGGATTTCTTGGAATTAAAATGATTTCCTCATTTTGTTGTGTAGATATAAGTTGGGTATTTTTCACAATACCTTGCGGCCTATCTTTTCCCGGGTGTCGTCATTTTTGGATTTGGGGTTGGACATCTGTCTGAGGAGCTCTCTCTTGTTGGGAGGGATGCTTTCATGGTCCTGACTCTCAAGTTTGAATTTCCTCCAGTCATGGATCACACCTTTGGGCCCTGAGTTGCAATGGATTGATGGATGAATCTAGTTTAAATCAGTTTCCAGGTTTATAGTATAATTTAGCCTCTATATTACAGTAATCTTAGGCGTATCACAGCATAATGATGAAAATCTCCAGTATTATCTCATCATTACTGTATAATCAATAGATTTTTTTTTTTTTTACCTGTTTGTGTTGCTGGTAGTTCCTCAATCTCAGGTGAACCTGACATGATGATTCTTCTATGGAGACCTGATGATAGATATTACAGATCTTATGCCCATTTTGTGCAACATCCTCTAACAAAATGACTTGGAAGTGGTTGACATTTCCTCATTCCTTTTTATATTTCCAAACCATATGAGACGAACAAACAGATGGGAATTTTTATGTGTACCAACGTTTACGTTAGTCATTCTGATGTTATCCCGCATGCAAAGTAGATTTTATTTCTGTTGCATGAGTTCTTGACACTGTCAGGGTCTGTTACAATTATCCAGGTTGAGGTGAATTAGCAGATTACTCTCTTATAGGTGATGGATTAGATTACAATCAGATTACATTGATGTGAGTAATGAGTTTGTTGCACAAGTGCCCACAGTGTTTCTTTTTTCTTACAACTAAAAATACATTCTGAGACTGATTGCATGGCAGCTGTAGCAATGCTTCACACACATACATCTGAGTAAATGTAAAACCGCATGAAATCTGAAAAAAACAAAAAAACACTAATATTTATGTGGTCTTCTCAGAGTGCTTCCAATGTGTATGTGAGCAGCTGGCTTAAAGAAATGTGCTGATCAGTTACTACACTGGATGCTGTGAACAAGACGCACTCGGAAACACGTCAGAAGTAATCTTGTTCAATCCGACTAATTGGCTCTATTTAACATGTTTTCACTCCCATAAAGACATTCCATTACCAAATGTGCTAGTTGCAGTATTCATGCAAGCAAGTCAAAGGCTTATGCATGTTATAAGCTGGTTTGTTATTGCAGATATGTTATTGCAGTATTATAGACCAGAACATCTAAATCATTGCATTTTAATAAAACATTATTAAAAATATATTGTTCAACAAGTTATTTTTTATTTTTTTATTTATTTTTTCATTTAGAAAGTGTCCTGTCTGAACCAGGCCTTGTATAGTGATTTCAAAAACAGCACCAACATTTTTTATTGAATATATGTATTGTTTGTGCATCCTGTATATATACAGAACTATCCCACAAGGAAAACTATCCCAGAGAACCATGTTTGCAGTGCTCATTAACCAGAGGAAGAGTTAGAGAAATGTCATTCTTACCTGACCGTTTGCTGTGATTGCCTTTCTTTGCTGTGCTCTGTCTCGGATAATGTCTCTGTCTGCATGGACATCATGGTTACATCTCAGTAATAATTTGGTTTGGTGTAATAGGATTACAGCAGAGGAATTAAACCAGCATGTCACAGAGAGAGATAAACGGACAAAATACAGGTCCCTCATTATTACAATAAGCTCCTGGCACTTTCCATACACTGCAAATCATCAACTTCTATTTTGTCAGACACACTCTGCAGTACTGCATGTATTTACATGTGAAGACTTGAGTTTGCTTTTATAAAGATATATTAAGTTTAAGCACTTTGAACCTGGATCTGTTACTGGGTAGGCCCTTTAGAGAAGCATTGTGGCTGCAAAGGGAATACCCATAATTCCTTGCACTTGAATAGTTTATTTTTGTGTGTTTGATCAAAACATGGGGAACTGTGAGGGTGTGTACATTTATTCGTCCTTTAGAATGAAAGGACAAAACATTTAAGTGTTTTTGATTGTTTTAATTAAAAATGTTTTATTTTAAGTAATTATAGCATGATTAGTGTCCTTTTTTGTAATTTTTTTTAATGTATTTACCAAATAAACAATTTTGAGTTTAGTGGATTTCAAAACCATGTTTCTTAATTACTGTACTTGTTTCTAGTTTATTCAGCCCCCTATTTAACTTTCAACAAATACGTAATTTATTATTGTACTTGCTCATGAATAGGGTTGATTTAACTTAAAAATGTTAGTTTGGGTGAACAACCAGTCTAACTTGCAAACATTAGTTTGCAGCGGTTTGCTTTATTTTTTTTAAGTTAACTCATACATTTTTACAGTCGGGTCACTTTTATGTCTCACCAAATTATTTTAATGAAGCATTAAAGGCGTAATATTACTCATTTTACTCATAAAGCCCCATTCTACCTCAGAGGTATATTCAATAATGTCATAATTTTGAAATAATCTCTTAAAAACATACTCGGTTCAGCTAATTTCAATTCCAAAAAAGGAATTGCTTCTTCCAGACCTGAAAAAAAAAATCATGGAAATGTGTATAATGAATATAAATGTTTTCAGGAAAAGAAAAGATTCATAAATTTATTTATTTTCCTTATCCAGCAATTATAAATGAATGGAAATGGTGTGGGATTTCTGTTTGTGTGTAATTTAATGTGTTTTTAATGGTAATCTTAATATACCTCACTATTTTACAGCAGTTGCTGGCGATTACATAATAGCTGGTGTGGCTTATGACACTTAAGCGTTATGACAGTTATGTTTAGGTGAAAAAGACTTGATGTACAGACTGATATCCCCTCCTGTCTGCACATGACTGGAGACGATTCTAACATGTTGTTTCATGTCCCTTTCTCTGGGCTTTGCTTTCTCATCTCATCTGTATTCCACCTTTACATTCACTCACATTCTGCAATGGGACAAAAAAAAAGTGGAGTTAATTATTCAAGAAAACGGAAACACTAGTTAGCAAAGAAATTAGTTTTTCACTAATCGCTAGATGGTGGTAAAATCCACTGAAAAGTTTTGAAAAACTCTTTGCTTGAGATGTATTCGGGGAAGCAGAGAGACCTCCCCTTTTGTTATATTACTTGTGATTTATTTGTGCAGGGCAATCTGCCATACATTTTTTGCAAAGTCGTTTCTTTGGCGCACCCTTTGCTGACATACTTTGTTGAGGAGGAACGGTATAGCATTACGCATGGTTTTACTTTTTCTTTTGATCCTTCAAAAGTCTACCATTATTCACTAAACAAATACCTTCATAACCTGTATAGATAACAGCTCTGCACTCTTTATTCCCTCTCTTTCCCAACTGAGGTGCATGCTGGGATCATTTTTAACTGTCCTGAAGTAGTTGACATGAATGGTGAACACTTGTTAACTTCGTTTGCTTTTTCGCAGTCAGAAATGTGCTCATCCATACAGTAAAATCCTTTTTTGTAAAGAAATACTATTTATTTTTGTTCACAAAATTAATTGCAAGCATAAGTGTTAGGCCATTAAAAGGTTTTCAGGATAATGAGAAGGTTAAATTCAGTAAGATGTTTCTAAAGTAATAGTGTGTAGGGGAGAGCGGGGCACAACCTAACGCTTTTTAACTTTCTCAGTTTGTGTAAATCTACTTATGGTTCAGAGTATTTTTTTCCCACATTAATTTCCCACATGTCTAGTACAATTATGTGGTACAATTGTTTTATTAATACAGTATATACTTTTTTCTTGACATACCCCGAAAGAATGGAAGTGAAAGTGACAACATGCCCCATAGGTGGGGTACATTGTAACATGTGTGGGGCACATTGTAACATAACATTTGACAGCTTAAAATGTTATCTGATCTAATAAAAAATATATACAAAACAAACTAAAATATTTTCTAAATAAAATACAATTAAAAAACGTTTTCATATAAAATAATGGCAATTTTTAATAATTAAATATAAACAATTTTTTGAGTTTTGACTACGAACACATGAAAACACAGCTATACAACATAGTTCAAAACAAATAAATAATTAGTCATTTCCGAACATTGACTCTCAGTCTTTATTCACCTTTTTCTCACGTTTTCCCAATAAAATTAATAAAAGTATAGAATATAATAGCATATTTCTAATAGGGGCACATTGTAACGCAGTGTGACAACATGCCCCCGCCTGAGATCTGGGAAAACCCTGCTAGTGTCTTCTGCTAGTTAGCAAAGCATTAAATAACTATCTCAACTGTTAAATAATATCTTGGAGATTAAAATGATATCAGATTTGTCTTATTTTAAATAAACACAAAAAATAGAGATGAAAAATGAACTTAAGTAAGAAATTTAATTTTGCTATGGTTTAATAAATGTTTATGGATATCTTCAAAAAAAATAATAATTTTGGCGGAATTTTTTTTTCTATATAGTGTTGATATGGCAACTATTAAATACACAAAGTTTCGTCATCCATGCATGTGCGGAAGTATTTAAAACAAGCGTGTTACAACTAGCCCCGCGTTAGGTTGTGCCCCGCGCTCCCCTATATGAAAATTAGCCACATTTTATAGCCTTGTGTATTTTAGAATTTATAACCTTGTTTATCATTAAATTATGTAATGTTATAACAAACATGAACATAAAAACCCTGCTTTGTACCTCAAAACTTATAACCACCATATAATGGAGGTAGTACCATAGAATAATAAGAAATCTATTGTCTCGTTGAATATATTTATTTTCACCATATATTGCGTATTTATTAATTCTTTGTATTTTATGGTAAAAACCCTGTTAATCATTATCATTTTTCTCTGTAGCTGTTTATGCAGCAATTAGGTGTTTATCCTTTTTTCTGATGTAAATTATTTGTTCAGTGTGTATAAGCTGCTTAAATTGCAGAAAAATCTTCAGATTGATGATAGCCCAGGGCTAACACGGCTATTAGCCCTTGTAAGTTTTCTACTTTTACTGGGATGCTGATTAAGTTGATTCAAAGTGACAGTAAAGACATGTTTATAATGTATACAGAAGATTTTATATTTCAACTTAAAAAAATAAATAAAAAAGCCTGAAAAAAATGTATCATGGTTTCCACAAAAATGTTAAGCAGCACCTTTTCCAACGTTGATAATAATAATAAATGTTTTTTGAGCACCAAATCAGCATATTACAATGATTTCTGAAGGATCATGTGACACTAATGACTGGACTTTTAAATGGCAGGTTATAAGTTCATATTTTCTTGCTCATTCCAACTGACCTTTCTGAAAGTAAACTACCCTCCTCCGCAGCAGTGTTAGTGCCTGGCACTGTGTATATAAAGGAGTCAGACAGACTGTTGTGTAAGAAGTGAAAGTTTTGAGGAAGCGTGAATCTCCACTTTTACGACAGACCCAGCAGGAAAATTTCTCTACTTTTTTACCACAGAAGCAAGCACGTATGTTTGTTTCCCGTGATGACCTCATCTGGTTTTCTCATAACCGGCAGCAGAAATGACACTCTAAAGACAACTCAGTCCAGGAAATTCGGGAATGCTTTGAATGAGTTTGTTACAGAGTGAACCACTCTGACTAAATCTGGTATTTCCTTTACATAAATTGTTTTCAACTGGATATGACTAAGAAATATGCTAATTGTTTATGTTATGAAATTCAGCACACTAGGATCTTCAGACCATATAGTCAAAAAAATTGTTACAATTATTATTATTAGCATGATACAGATGCCAAACACATTGTAAATTATAATAAGTTCAGTTAACTAAAAACAGTTTGGAAAACGATTCCCTTATTTTTGCGATGAAAACAAAAGGGAAAAAGTAAGCAATCAGCTAGAAGTAGAGAAAGCAAACTCTTCCTGAATAAATGAGTAAAAAATAATAAATATTAAGTATAGTTATTTAAATATTAAGTATAAACATTAGGTTAGTTTAATATGTCAGTTTCACTTAATTTACTCAAGAATATTTACTAATGTTACGCTGTAAAAAAATCCAACTTGCGTTTTGTATGACAAATTCAGTTTTTAAAGTTTATTCAACTATTTAACATGAAAAAAGTTGAGAAAAGTTGAGATAACTCAAACACGTAAGTTGAGAAAACTCAAAAATGTCCTGCAGCTGGTTGCCTTAAACTTTTAAGTTTTCTCAGGTTTTTTTTTTTTTACAGTGTACTTATTTAATAGTAAGATATATTAATTTAATTTAATTAACATTATTATATTATGTACTGATAACATATTATTATTCTCAACCTGGATCTTTAATTTTAAGCTATATGGAGACTTAAAATATATGTGCAATCGGCTTCCAACGTTTCTTCAAGTAAAGTGAACTATATAGTGAGGATATATCTTGGCAATACCTTAACACACTAAAATGAAACGTATGATCTTGAAAACCATTCCCTGAGAGTACAATAAAAGTTTGAATTCTTTATCAACTGCCATAAACTGCTATTATGTTTTAGATCATGCTTAATGTATTGATACTGATTTGCATGGATATTTTAGATTGTTTTGTGCAAAGCTTTGGCAAATGTAAGAAAAAAATCTCTCTCTCTCAGATAAGTTCTCCAATTTAAAAATGGTTTAAACCTTGACATTGTCACAGTTATGTTCAGTTTGTCTTATGGCCGGTTCAGATTACACGTTTTTTTTGTCTTATGCGATAGTCACTGTGTCAGATTACACGATTTTTTTGTCTTATGCGATAGTCACTGTGTCAGATTACACGATTTTGACTCCTAAAATCGTGTCGTGTCGTGGACAAGAACCATGTCAGACTACACGTTTCTTCCAGACCAGTCATCGCGTCTTTGAAGACGCGCGTGAAGGCGGTGACTACTTCGCTCAGAGAACCTGTCAAGCACAGCTGTCAATCATGACGTCACACCACCGTTTTTATAGCATCAATTAACTACCTAAAAACAAACACTTGAATTTACATCAGCGTGATAAAAACTACAGTAAATGACAGAAACCACCTTCGGAAAAAAGATATTTGAAGCGTAATTAAATTGTTTAGTTGGTCTCAAATCCCGTTGGATAACACGGGGAGGCGGGGTTTATTTTATAATGGCTATTGTTAATTTAAATATTGTTGTTCAATACATATTATTTTATATAAATAATATGTTAAATAATATTTGATATAAATAATATGCCATAGTTAGTATTGAGAAAGGATTGTGATATTAGCCTACTTGTGAATTTTGACATTTTAGAATGAGTAACGAAGGCTTGGGCTCAACTGTTAAACTGTCAATTTGAGATTTGAATCCATGGTGGATTAGGAAGTTGTTCTGCACAAAAGAGGGTTTTTAAAGACACATTACGTTGTTGTTTTTTCTTATTTATTTAAAGTACTCCCTTGTGCTGTCAAACTGTTGTATAAATGAGCAATATCACAGAGAGTAGCAGTGCAACATGTCTGTATCAGCATGCTGTGTTAACTACGGAGCCGTGCTGATCTACAGCCATATCACACTGCTACTCATGTATATTTATAGCAAATTAGATCTTTCAAAGTTTATTTATTTAAAGGTGCAGTCAGTATTTTTATTTATTTATATTGTATAATTTTTTTATAGATTTCAAGTTTATGAGAAGTAAAAAAGCATCCCACAACTGATCACATTCTATGTCCTATTAGCAATTAAAATTAGACATGATCTCTGATCATGACCCTCTGCTTTTACACTGCCTTGCTTGTAACACACAGAAACTGACTGTGACACATCCCCATCCTGTCTGTCTGTCTCTCTCCCTCCCCCTTCCTCCCCCCCCACACACACGTGTTTATAACTGCACACGTATAAACCCATTATGTAAGAACCTCCCTCTCTCTCCCCCCACATTTCTCAGCTTCGCTCACGAGGGTCAAGTAAGGACATGCACAGAGGGAGAGTGAAAGAAAGAGGGAAATGGGGCCTCCAAATCCTTCCATCTTCTACTTACCTCTACACTGCAAAAAATCATCACTTTATAAGTCATTTTATCATGTTTTCCAGTAAATTGACCATCCTTAAAACAAGTTACTTGAGAAGGAAAATAACATAAAATAATAAGACTTATTTTTAAAGCATTATGATAATATATCTTGAGCAAAAAAACAAAATTTAGTGAGCTTTATTGCTTTCTTTTTCTTTATTCAGTTCTTTGTTTGTATTTTTATTGGTCAAAAATACTGATTTATTTTAACAAGCACATGTGTGCCACATTCAGAGAGTAAAATGTGTTCTAGAGTTGGGCTTTCAGTGGGAGATTTGATGAAAATAAGAAAGAGGCCACCTAGATTGCTAAAAATAATGTTTTTTCGGCATTCTCGAATAGAAATACAAGTCTAATTTGAATAAAACGTATAAACTTAAAAACATATAAAACCAGCCCTGTCTCAACTGTAAGAGCACTTCCTGACCCTCAGAGTGTTTATGAATGCCTGAATATTCCGAACAATAAGTAACTTAGACTATGGGGGGCCGTGATGAGGGGGAACTTCTAGGTATGTTGAGAGGCAGACAGGCTGCGGGAGGCAGGAGGGCCTGGGACTGGGTCAAGCCTTTAGGGATGCAAAGGCTGTTTACATGAGGAAGGGCAGACTGCGGACTGTCAGGTTACGTCATGCCTGCATGCGCTGGGTTATGCCTCTTATATAATCCGAAAGGGAAAGAGAGAAAAGGCACTTTGTATGGAGTGTTCTCTTCTGGATGCTCTTTCTTAAATCTGCTCAGTGCGTCTGTCGTTGGGTCGCTAGACACGCATTTAATGTGCATTCACATTCGCCATGAAGCTCTCAGTCATAATACAAGTAAACCAGATACTATTGAGCTGCATGCATGATCAGGAAACATTAAAACAGACGTTTCCTAGACGCACGACCGGACACTTCTGAAATCTCTTGGGATAAACTATAGTATTTGAATTCAAAAATAGTACTGCAGGTTTCAATGAAGGCCCACGGCAAGTTCTTATGCTTCTAAGTTGATGTGAGAACATATTAGCATCCTAAACCTCTTAAGCTGAGAAAACCCTTTCGTAATAATTGTACGGGTATTAGCACTAGGGTTTTCTTAGCTTTAGCAGTTTGTTGCAACTGGCTGCTGATCTTAGGTCTTAGGCTTTGCCTTCCAAGTCCTGATTTCAGACTGTTTACATTCCTCATTATATTAGTTTGATGTTAGTGCCATCTAGTGGTTGCATTAGGGTTGTTCAATTGTAACCAAAACTGTTTGGTTCCCAACATTCTTCAAAATACATTTTCATAGAAAAATAAAGAGGGAAAATCATTCAGGTTTGGAACAGGAAAGTGAGTGAATGACGGGATTGCCATTTTTGCGTAAACTATCCCTTTCTAAATGACCTTACATCCATTTCTCAACTTCCTTTCAATTATCCCTTATAAACAAAAATATACGAGAAAATACTGGAAAATATAATGTGATATATTACATAATACATTTATACATGTATACATATGTGATGTTATATAAGATAAAAATGTTTACTGATTTTTTTTTAGACAATTGGATGTTTTTATTTATATATATAATTATTATATTTTCCTCATAATCGTGTACATTGGACATACATATCCCATATAAATGTGAATATACTTTATATAGTACATTCAAATATATATATACACACACACAGTACCACATTTTATCAAATCTTTACATTATGAAGTCTATTTTTAGATATATTACATACATTAGGATATAAAAGTACATATTGTGTCACATCACATATTTTTCAATGTATGAACAATGTCAATTCCTTATGTATTATACATTACAGTATATTGTAATATATTAACACAAAATATTATTCTGTATATTTTCAATATAAGTTAAATAATTTAATATATTGATTGTTCATATTTAAGAAACTATATTTTCTTTGATAAGGGATATCTTTACCTCCTTTTAAGGGTTTTTAGGCATTGCAACTGTTTAAGAATATAATATTTTGCAGTGTTATTAGACAGAATTTCTGTAAAAAAAAATATTGAAGGTTTAATTAAAATATAATTAATGATGTAATTAGGTTTGATTCATTAAAGTTTACATATTCAGCAAATCATGTAAGGCGCTATAAGAATCTGTTTTATTTTTTTAAACATGGCACAAAATGAATTCATCTTGCTAATAATTTCAACTAAATTCTTTGAATGAAACACAAATATCCTGATGTTTAAGCCACAGTTTTAGGATGGCCGTGTCATTTGATAGACAAAAATAAAACAGATTCTTCAATATACAACAAGATACGTGTTCCACAGAGCCTGAACATGGTGAAACCAAAGGGAAACAAACACTTTAACATGAAAAGCAGTGCAAAAGCACCAGTCAAGAGGTAGACAATTCACAAAATCGAAAGCGATTGTGACTAACACACTGTGCATTCACTGTGTCAAAAGATAAAAATGAAAGTAAATAATAGTAGTAGATAGTAAAGCAAAATTAAAGCCATGACAATTGAGCCACTTATTCAGTGTGCCATGCCTGTCTCTTAACGGCAGACCGTCACATACACGCTCTCGGTCTCCGTCTTCACTCCGGGGTCTCGCAGGCAAGGCCACAGTGCTGTGAGATGCAGGCAACCTCTGAGCAGTGTCAGCAGAATGGCAGGTGACTGAATTCCAGACTCTGCGTCTTGGGACGCCCAATTTCCTAAGGTTTTTTGGACTGTTCATCCCTCCATCCAGTGCAGAAAGTATTCTGTTACCTGACTGAGCAGCAGACCCCATCAGGGAGGACTCTGAGTGTGTAGCACGGCGTCGTGGAAGGGTATTAATGACACCTTGGACAGAACCTGGAGTGGGGTCACATTCCAAAACAGAGGTAGATGGATTTCGACGGAGTGCTGGCGGCTTACGGTTTGGATCACGTCCCGCAAAGGTCACCTGCTGAGCCTGCTTCTTCTCTGGTAGATTATGCTCTGGATCTGCTGAAGTTGGAGCTCAAAGTTATACACTTCTTCGGTCAGCTGGTTGACGCGGTCGAAACCTGCCAGAAGGCTGTCAACACATGGCACCAGGCGGTCCACATAATGGTGAAAGTCAAAACTGTCTGAAATGACAGATGAATCGGAGGCCAAAGAGGAGGCAGAGGATGCCTGACGGGGCCCGATGGGACTGAGCGGAACGGAGCAGTTGGAGGCTTCAGAGCCCTGGGAGGATCTGGAGGGTGGAGGAACCATTCCTTCAAATTTGACTTTGTGTCTAAACTACAAAGGAAATAAAATGGAATAAGTTTGGGGTCAGTAAGATTTTTTATTTTTTTTTATGTTATGAAAGAAGTATCTATGGAAGCTTGTTTCCACCACAGAATAAAACATTTTAACTGACTTTATTTCTCAGAATTGCGAGATATAAAGTCGCAATTGCGAGTTATAAAGTCCAATTCTAAGGAAAAAAAGACTGACTTTTTTCCTCAGAATTGCGAGTTTATATCTCACAATTCTGACTTTTTAACACGCAACTTTGTATCATGCATTTCTGACTTTATACCTCACAATTGCAACTTTATATGATCTAGAAAAAAATTCTGAATTGTGAGATAAAAAGTCGCCATTAACTTTTTTCTTTTTTATTCTGTGGCGAAAACAAGCTTCCATAAGTATCTTATGCTCAGCAAGGCTGCATTTATTTGATCAAAAATACAAACATTAATAACGTTAAATATTATTACAGTTTAAAGTAACTGTTTTCTATTTATTCTGTTTTTTATTCTATTTTAAGTCAACGTGAAATTTGTTATACTTTTTAAAGTTGATGAATGATTCAATCATTTTTATAATAGTCGGACATGATATTTGTACCTCTTTGGTCTTGCTGAGCCCCATCCAGAGCTTGAGTCGTTTAATGAGAAACTGTACCATCTCATAGTCCTGCGGCTCCATGGATGGTCGGTAAATGTCTGTCTGTACCATTCGGTAGTTCGAATCACTACAGCTGCACATAGGCGCCCCAGCACCCAGAATCCAATGCCTATGGCAGACAGGCAATAGAGGGGTCCCACCACCGGATGATGCTCACAAAGTCGACGTAACCCCATGTGCCCCTTTAACAAACAGAGCAGAGAGGAACTCGCCTGCCCTAAGGTCCTAAAGCCCTCCACTGTACCCGAGAAGAGCTGAAAGAGAAAGATGTGGGCTTCGTTTTCAGGTGCAAAAATTATTTAGAGCAAAAATACAATGGAAAGTCAAATGAAAAAAAAAACATACCATGATGCCTGTGTGAGAGAACAGAAGCAACAGGAGGAGCAGCAGAAACACCACGCCACAAATCTGAGGGAATACCTGTCGAATAACTCGTCCTATCACCATCCATCGCCTAACAAACCGCAGGATCCCCACCATCTGTAAAAACACACCACTTAATACCTGTTCGACACCTTGACTGACCAAGAGAAACTGATTATAAAGCTTGACTTAGTACAATATAAGGCACTTTAAGACCCAAAGTGTCCCATTACTGCAATTTATTAAACTCGAAAATTACAGGCGCCATTCAAACTCATGCTTTGTTGGTCATTTCTTAGGTCGTAATAGGTGTGTAAAATATATTTGTATTTATAAATGTTATAAGATATTCAAGATTAAAGTTTGAAAATCTCCCATTGATATAGACTGTATACTTCCGTATTGTGACAATTATCTGAGTAAAATGTATTATGGAAAAAAGTAGGGCAAGGACTTGGTTTATTTCGATAGTCCACTTTAGACATTCTGCTAACTATAAAAAAAACTTTGCAACTACGTCAACTACCAGTCAGAGTACTCGTTGACTGCTAGAATAATATATATTCTTAGTAGAATTTTTTATAACACTTTATTTTGATGGTTCCTCAGCAGACTGACTATAAGTAACCTTGAAAGTACATGCCAAATTATTCTACTAATCTTTACTCTAAGTCTACTAATAATCTAATGAGAGTTAGATGACATGTAGTTGCAATTAATGAAAGTTAGGTGACATGTAGTTGCAAAGTTCATTACTAGTTATGGAAATAAAGTGTAAGTAACCCTTAGTTCCATGCATTGGTTGTTGATTGGATGGAGACATATCTTAATCTGAGCTTGGGGTTGAATATAAAAAACTCAATTGTAAATGTCTGTCGTTTCACCAGAAGATCCCGTTAAGCCATTTTGAATATAGAATAAAAAATAAAAAAATGGAACATGCATGGATAAATGAATAATATGCATTCAGTGAATAGATTTTACTGCCATTTTGCAGCATGTATTGATATTTCCTTCAGGAAAGGCAAATCTACACTGAACAAAATGATAAACCCAACACTTTTGTTTTTGCCCCCACAGCTGAACTCAGAGATCTAAGACGTACATAATGTACACAAAAGGCCTATTTCTCTTAAATATTGTTCACAAATCTGTCTAAATCTGTCTTAGTGAGCACTTCTCCTTTGCTGAGATAATCCATCCACCTCACAGGTGTGGCATATCAAGATGCTGATTAGACTGCATGATTATTGCACAGGTGTGCCTTAGGCTGGCCACAATAAAAGGCCACTCTAAAATGTGCAGTTTTATCACACAGCACAATGCCACAGATGTCCAAGTTTTGAGGGAGCGTCCAATTGCATGCTGACTGCAGGAATGTCCACCAGAGCTGTTGCCCGTAAATTGAATGTTCATTTCTCTGCCATAAGCCGCCTTCAAAGGCGTTTCAGAGAATTTGGCAGTACATCCAACCGGCCTCACATCCGCAGACCACGTGTTACCACACCAGCCCAGGACCTCCACATCCAGCATCTTCACCTCCAAGATCGTCTGAGACCAGCCACCCGGACAGCTGCTGCAACAATCGGTTTGCATAACCAAAGAATTTCTGCACAAACTGTCACCCATTGAGCATGTTTGGGATGCTCTGGATCGGTGTATACAACAGCGTGTTTCAGGTCCTGCCAATATCCAGCAACTTCGCACAGCCATTGAAGAGGAGTGGACCAACATTCACAGGCCACAATCAACAACCTGATCAACTCTATGCAAAGGAGATCTGTTGCACTGCGTGAGGCAAATGGTGGTCACACCAGATACTGACTCGTTATCTCGGCAAAGGAGAAGTGCTCACTAACACAGATTTAGACAGATTTGTGAACAATATTTGAGAGAAATGGGCCTTTTGTGTACATAGAAAAAGTCTTAGATCTTTGAGTTCAGCTCATGAACAATGGGGGTAAAAACAAAAGTGTTGCGTTTATAATTTTGTTCAGTGTAGTTCCAGGATTTTTTTTTGACAAATCATTCCTTTGTTTTAGGAACAATAGCCTACCTTTAGAACCAGGATGGTTAATAAGATTGCTGAGAGCTGATTGGATTTCCTGGCCAGTATGGCAGCACTGTGAAAGTCAGCAAAGGATGTGGGCCGGGAGCGATGTCTGGAGACACAGGCTTCAGTCGTGTAGAGGAAACACAGACGAAGAACAGCTGCTGCTAGTGTAAGAAGAGCTAACAATGGCTGAAACCAGCACCAGGCTTGCCTCAGGTATTGACTTGGCTTCATGATCAAGGCCCATACTTCAGCACTCACAAAGCACAGGCCGAACAGCAAAAGCACAATCTAGAGAGAAGACCCAAATCCTTTTTAACTTGTTTTTGATTCTGTTCAAACTGCAAGATTTGTTTCTATTGTAAATAAGCCTTGTAGGAGAGCCAGTACCGTCAATGTGACGTGTAAGTCTGGACCAGATAATGGAGAGATGTGAAAAGGCTGGATAGAGATGAAAGCCAGGATTCTGCCTGTGTGTGTTTGATCCAGGAGAACAGAAACTGGTGCCAAGATGCCCGTCTGTTTATGATACTGAGTGAACTCGATCAATATTGCCTGTGTCCTGTCACAGAAAACATAAGATAGTTCCTCAAAAAACATAGAGCTGATGAGCATGATGAGTGTCTGATTATAATGTTAGCATAAAAATTCCATACTTACAGTATGTGTGCAGAAAAATCCTTAGTGCACGACTGGACATGTAGGATAATAAATATATTTTATGCTATAGTGACATCATACCGTGTTGTCATCCAGTTTGCTGTTTGTAGGTCCGACATGATCTGATGGGTGGATTCACTGTTGTTCCCAAGCATTACTTCCTCTGTCTGACTGAATGCACATGATGCACTCTTAGTCCTTGGCCTTGAAAGAGGAGATTGTGATCATTTACGGGAATCAAATGCATGATAATGTTACTATATTCTCCCATACAGCTGTTCTAGCTTATTTACACACTGATAGCTTTTCTCTGTGTTGTACTATCTCTCACCCCGTTGAAAGAGTGTTGTTGCTGTGTGCTGAGGAGCTCTGGTGTCCAGGGTTTGTACGTGATGAAACATGAGCATTCAGAATCAAAGGAAGTCGACCAGAGTGGAACTGATCTCTGATGTTTTGACTGCAGACTTTGTAAAAAAAAATAATAATAAATAAATAAATAAAATTCTACAAAAGTTAGAGAAATAAAAAAAAAAAATTCTAAAAAAATTAATTTTTTTTTTTTTTTTTACAAACTCTCAAAAGGATGCATACATATAAGTAGTAAGTAGAGTCTTTACCGTCTTGAAAATTAATTTTCTGCAGTCTTGCCGGGCCAGTTAGAGAAAGAGAAGGGTTTTCATGTAGGTGTGAAATCAATCTCTATCTATCCACTGTTCGGCATTCATCCATCTGAGAAAGTAATATATCTTGAAATAAAAAGACTTTCACTAATTCATGAAAAACTACAACACAAATACACATACACTGTGTATATATAATATATAGTCTATTTTGTGTGTGTGTTCAAAGACTTTTATTTTGATATTGTTGTCCTGCTGTTTCTGGTTTTTATTTCCTGTCTTTGTTCCTTTCCTTGTTGGTTTCCTTAGGCTGCATCCCAAAACTTAAAAATGCTGCCTTCAAGGCACGTCCGAATCCAATGTTAGCTTCACTTCCTGTCTCCTGAGATACCTTCATCTGATCAATTTTTGAAGGTAGCATATATGTATCCTTCGCTGTGTATCCTTAGCATATATGTATCCTTCGCTGCCTTTGATATCCACAATCCTGTGCTTTCCATCCTGTGACAGTTCAGCTAGAAAAAGAAAGATGGCATCTGAAAGTTGCAGTTGCTGGTCAATTTGTTTGTAAATGTATGTTTTTTTGTGTTTTTTTTACAAGCGTTTTCCACTTCTGATGTAATTTCGAGCAAGAATTTACTACTGTAGTAATTAAATATTTGTTTAGCTCTCACCAAAGCTCGCCCTATTTTGCTGTAGATCATTAAACTGTAACGCTGCCTCAGAAGTCTGTCCGAAATCAGTTTCGTGAGGTGCCTTTGTGCAAACTTTCCTGTCTGCAGACTCAGAGTCATTGCCTATAAGGCAGTGAGGCAACAAGTCAGCTGCCTACGTTTTCAGATGCAGCCTTAGTTTCCCTTATTTGTTTTCAAAGTGAGTCTCACCTGTGCCATGTTAATCTCTTGTTATGTTGTGTATATACCCCTGTTTTTAAGCTGTCTTTTGTTGGTCATTGTCTTTAATTAAGTTTATTTTATTTATTTATAAATAACCCGTCCTTCGGATGAGACGTTAAACCGAGGTCCCAGGATGTCTTTCGAAAAAGAGTAGCATCCTGGCCAAATTTGCCCCTTGGCCTCTGTCGATCATGGCCTCCTAATCATCCCATATACTGATTGGCTTCATCACTGTCTCCTCTCCACCAGTAAGCTGGTGTGTGGTGAGCGTTCTGGCGCAATATGGATGCCGTCGCATCATCCAAGTGGATGCTGCACATTGGTGGTGGTTGAGGAGATTCCCCCCTTCTATGTGAAGCGCTTTGAGGTCTCAGAAAAAGCGCTATATAAATGTAACAAATTATTTATTATTAATTATTTATTTGAAAAGGGACCATGTACAATTTTTTTGCACAAATGTTTCCATTTCATGCATTGTATCGGATTTAGCCAAAGGCTAATTTTCATCCGTAGTCCCCTGGCAGGTCATCACTAACATAAATGATAAGATAACACAAACAGTTCCTACGTACAATAAAACACACACACACAAGGGCCAAAAAAAAGCAAATAAAAAATAATCAAGGAATCAATTAAACTGCAACCATGTCATTTGTTTACAGAGTTGGGTCGATTTAAAAAAAGACTTTAACTTCAATTTAAAAAAGACTTTATATGTACAATCTTGTATATCCTCTGGTAAGGCCAGGATATAAAACTGTTGTGTTTCCTGTTCCCCAGTTGGATTCTTATCTTTCTGTGGATTATTTTCATCTTCTTTCCCCATTTGGATTATCTTTGATTGTGTTTTTGTGGAATGAATACTGCTTTCAATTAGACTCTTCCCTACACCCATAACACTATAAATCTATTTATACACACAAATCACTGGGGTCTCTGGCACTTCAAAAAGAAAACAGGTCAGTTTCAGCTGGACATGAGGATTACTGGTCAAAATATAGTCTGGCTCACCCTGATAACGCAGTGAGACTCGGCTGCCCTGGTGAAGCTGAGATCAGCGTGTGTTTTATAGCTGATTGAAGCAGTCTGCTGTTAGCCTCCTGCACATGTTCCTGGTAGTTCACCATCAGAACCACCAACAGGAAGAACTTATAGACTAAGCAGCTCTGATTATCAGCATAATACATAAAACAACAGACCAATAAATATTAATATGCATTAGGGTCAGATACAGGAGAAATCCAGCTGTTATAGGTCTCAGAGGACTAAATGAGTGCTGAGTGCATCTATCTGTCTGAGCTCACCCTCATTAAGGCTCTAAGCTTTCTCAGCTTCCATGCTTCCTCTTTGGCCTGCAGCAAGCCGTATCCACAGGGAGGATGAACCTTGTCCTCCATATGCTCTTCTGTCCTTCTGACTTCTGTCTACTGAGCCAAACGCTCCTCCACCTCTGGGTCTACTGGTCTCACCACAGCAGCCAGATATAGTGCCTGAATACATATCTGCAGAAAAACACCTGACGTCATGAACTAAGTAAGGATGTTTTGATTAAAAAATAAATAATATTTTGATAGAAATGCACATCTTTCAGTTTTTCACTGTGCAAAATAGATTTATAGCTGACTCAAATGGTTCCAACAGCAAGGCAGAAGTGAGGAAAGCTGACAGGGCAGAAACCAGCCACATGAGAACCACAGTGCTGGAAAACATGCTCCCATACAGTCCCGCCAGAGCCAGGCATGTTCCCAACAGAACAGCCACCAGCAGGTGAAGCACACGCAGAACCCAAGATGGAAGATTCAAGCCAGGTACTCCACGAACAACACCTATAGAACAAGGCCATAGGTTAACACACAGACAAAACAATGTACTAAGCCATTTTTCAAGATTTACCAATTTCAATTAATAGTAAAATTCCATCTAATTGAATTGAATATTCCCTACATATCATTAATATTATGAATTAAGAATTTTAAATGAGTAAAAAAAAAACTAGTGCTTAATCAAACATTTTGTATAAATCTTAATGGAACAAGGGAATGGACCATTTAGTTTATGTGATTCATATTAATAAATGTAAAAAACAAAAAGAAAATATGTTTTTAAGCTTTTTAACATATTTTAAGCTTTTTTCTTATTTACTCTTTTAAAATTCCTAATTCATGTAAGCATTATTCAATTCAATTGGATGGAAATGTACTATTAATTGAAATGCGTAAATCTTGAAAATAAATCAAGATCCTTGCTTGTAAAATCAAGCAAGGATGCATTTAAATTGATCAAAGGTGACAGTAAATACATTTATAATGTTACAAAAAAGTTTCTGAAAATGGTTTCTAAATCAATTTGTTGTTGCTGTTTTGTTTTCATGTACTTGAGCACCAAATCAGCACATTAGAATGATTTCTGAAGGATCCTGTGACACTGAAGACTGGAGTAATGATGTTGAATATTCAGCTTTGCAATTACATGAATAAAATATAGCTGCAAGCAGCAATTACCGGGGCCAAGCAGAATAAGACGACAAGACATGCCAACATTGCTGAAAGTGTCAGACCAACTGCAACAATGACAATGAGCAATTAAAGACATTAAAGAGGATTTTATGCAAAATGCCTGAAAATTCATAGAAACAGAAAATAATAATGTGATGTAATGCATTATCACTTTCTACCAATAGGTGGCGCAGTTACAAAACTGATGTGATGTGGTCAGAGTGAAGTGACAATGACACATACAAAGTTTGTTGTCAATATGTCAAGGCATTGCAGAGATAAAGCCTGAATAGTGCTTTTGGCATCATACCTCAACTTTGCTGCTGCGCTACACGAAAACGGTTTCGTCTATCGTCTACGAAATCCATAATTTTTAGTCGGCACGGTCTGGGAGGAGTTCGAAAAAGTAGCTTTTGAATGAAAATCAAGATAGCGGACAGGAAGTTCGGCCAAATAAGGAAAACTTGGTATCTATGTTTTCGGCTTGACCCAAGGAATCTATTAAGACCAGAGGAATTTCAATAGGCAGATTTATTCAAAAGTTATTAGCCTTTTTGGAAATTTTGTTAAAACTTTTGACCAGTACTTTTGACCAGCTGTCAAACTTTTGACCAGCTGTCTCGAAATATTTTGGGTACCTTCAGGGGATGGTGCTGATGGCACATTCTAAGTCAATGGGAATATTATGTTTTGTTCTATTATAGCGCCCCAAGAGGCTCAGTCTCACCATTTTTTTTATGTGTCCTCAGAGTTAGCCCATACATATGTGTGTCAATTTTGGTGAAAATATCTCAATTCGCTTCGGAGTTATAGACATTTATATGAAAAAACACATAAAAAATAACTGGCACATGACTTTGATTGGATTTTACTACCCCTTATTATCAATATTTTTTTTCATTCGGGCATTGATGTATAGCTATCGACCTATGTTTCCAAACTTCTGACGGTGGTTTCGTCTTGATCGGACTAGCGGTTTCGAAGATGCCGGCAAATGTTTTTTAAACGCTAAATCACAACGCTACGCAAACCGTAAGGCGAAACCTAGCATGTTTGGTATCGTGGGACTCGGCAAGGATTCAGGAGTATAATGAGATGAGTCCATAAAAATAAGTCGACCACACCCAAAGTTATAAGCATTTGGAGAAATAAAATTCACCACTAGGTGGCGCTGTTTCGAAACTTCTCACGCTCCTTCAGTGCATCGTACTGATGACCCATGCCAAGTTTCGTAACAATCCGTTCATGCGTTCTTAAAATACAGCATTTTAGCACAAAATTCAAAATGGCCGACAGTCAAAATGGCCGATATGGTAAAATTGGATATCAGTCGAATCGGCATGTTGCCCTGAATCTAACGAGACCAATTTTATGATTTTTGGACAAACTGTTCAGAAGTTATAAGCAAACATAGCCATTTTTCATATCTCCAGACCAGTAAGTGGCGCTGCGCCGAAACGCAGCATGTAGCCTCAGGTCATGCTTGCGATGACATGTACCAAGTTTGGTCTGAATCCGATAAAGCGTTGCGGAGATACAGCCTTATGTCTGCTTTCGCAAGCGCTACGTAAAATTAATTTGCGCGGTATTCGAGAACGGTTTGATACATTTTTATGAATTCCATAACTTTTTGTCGCCATGGTCTGTAGATGATCTATTTCAATTCTCGTGAAAATCGGAGCATCGGCCTAGGAGGAGTTCGAAAAAGTAGGTTTTTCAGATAATTCAAAATGGCGGACAAATTTCCATGACGGAAAATGACGTCATAGAGTGCTATCGAATCGGCTTGAGCTAGGGAATCAGAGGCAATTTTGTTGCTAGCCCTTGTGGTTCAAAAGTTATTAGCATAAACATGAGTGAAGGTCTGAATACATGATGACAGATTTTTTTTTGTGTGTGTGACATTTTCAAGAGAGTGATGTTGTTTCTTTAAACCTGAAGACTTGGTTGGTTCTAAAATGTCATGGTCAGATGTTGGAGTCGACAAATGTAGATGCAGAAAGGCTTTTTTTCTCTTAAAAAGATGAGTAGTTCCTGTCAGTTCAGGCAGGCCAAAGATACTGTCACATGATGTCCATTGATCCACTCTGTAAAATATTTAAAATAACACTATGTTTATGTTAGATTTTTAAAGGAATGTAATACTGCATGTAGAATTCATGTAGAATAGAATTGGTACCGGTCATTCCCAGGATCGGGAGTATTCCAAAACTCTGAATCTAGTTTCTTGTTCTGCAGTGAGTTCTTAAAGGGGAAAAAAACAAGGAGATACAAAGAGAATATGCTGCAAATGAATTCATTTAGGAAATTTGCTTGATAACTCTATAATATCTTTTAATCATCGGGATTGACTTTCTCTCACAGTGAAAGGAGATGGTCCATCATATATGGAAGAGTCAGGGCCTGTTGGCAATGACAGAAAAGATGAGCAGGAGAGACCTGGGTGACTGAGGAAAACATCCATCTCCACGGTATGACACACAGGAGAGGGAGGCAGAGATACATCTAATGTCACCTACAACACAATCCATCACCAATTTCACAATGAGTGAGAAATTGAATTATCACAAATGTATACAGTTCAAAAGTTTGAGGTCAGTAAGACATTTCTTTTTAAAAGAAATTAATACTTTCATTCTGCAAGGATGCATTGAATTGATCAAAACTGATAGTAAAAACAGTTATAATGCTAAAAAAGATTTCTATTCATATATGAAAAAAAAATGTATCATGGTTTTCAGTAGCACAACAGCTTTTAACTGCGATAATGATAATAAATGTTTCTTGAGTACCGTATCAGCATATTAGAATGATTTCTTAAGGATCATGTGACACTGAAGACTGGAGTAATGTGCTGAAAATTCAGCTTTGCCATCACAGGAATAAATTACATTTTGAAAATATATTCAAATAGAAAACAGTTTTTAAACTGTTAATAAACTCTAATATTATTTCTCAATATTATTGTTTGTTCTACATTTTTGAACACATACATGCACTTGTCCTTGGAGTCAAGTCATTGGTGAGCACTTATTTCAAAAGATATTTCAAAAATCTTTTGCGTGGTCGTGTAGATTAAAAGTCAGAACAGTATGATTTCACAAGGTATTATGCAGACTGGCATATATACCTTGCTCTGGGTTTTTTGGAACAGAAATCTGAGAATGGTTTGGAGGGGGAAGGTCAAAGCTGCAACTGTCATTCCAACCAGAATGGTCTCTCCATTCATCACCATCTGGGTAGAACTGGAACGCTGCAGTCGTAACAACAGTAACAAATGCCAATAACCTATTTGTTTTGAGAGGAATGAGAGAAAATGTATTCATTTGTCTGAGTTTAGTGATCAATACTATTCTCCTTTGACATTAATCAATAACAAAGACTGTAGCTTAGAGAAAAACAGAAATTGCTTTGTTTTACAAGATGTAATACCTACACCTACAGTGTAAACTATACAAGCTCAATCTGTTATCTATGCCCTTTGAAGGTCAAGTCTATTACCTGCTGCCCTTTCTGCCCACTGCTCCATACCACACTGCCCCAGCTGCCAGATAGAGATGTAATAAGAGGGCGCAGCAGGTGACCCTCTGGGCTCGGCTAAAGCGGCTGTGGGCAGGCCGTT
Organism: Leuciscus waleckii; assembly: GCA_900092035.1. Classification (NCBI taxonomy): domain Eukaryota; kingdom Metazoa; phylum Chordata; class Actinopteri; order Cypriniformes; family Leuciscidae; genus Leuciscus; species Leuciscus waleckii. The sequence continues at coordinate 58,166 of FLSR01000762.1, read as the reverse complement.
CCCATAATGAAATCCACAGATGGTGCTCTCGAAGGCCAAAAAGTAACTGGGAATGTAGGATCCTCTTAAACTCCTGCAGCTCCTGAGGACCTAAAAATATCAAAGGTTATCAAATGCAAATATGAAATATGCTGTGCTGCATGTGTATACTTACAAGATGCTAAAACAACTTTCTCCACCCTTCCAGAGTTCTTCTCATTCTCCACAGATAGCCAGTCTTCTACCAGGAAGAAGAACATGTTGTCTGTCTGTTGTTCCCAGACTATCACATGTTGTAAGTACCAGGATGGGTCTAGACCTGGAAAACACAGCAGTTTGTGAGTATTTTAAGAAGAAAGAAAGAAGCTGTTCACAACCACTGACCTGTGTTGTCATGCCAGATGCGTATTTTCCAGATCTCTCCGAGATTGGCATCCGTTTCAATTTGGAAGTCATCCAGGCTGTTCCTCTGGAAAGCTCCTTCACTTTGAAGGTGACGTGACCCACTTTTATTCAGACCATACAGGCTAATGCCAACATGTGCAGTGGTACCTGATGAATTCAGATATTTTATAACTTGGTCAAATCTTGTTTGATGACTTTTATGAGGTCAATAAGACAAGTAAATTAAAGGTTCTACTGACCAGACCCTCTTTTCCAGCCTGTTTTGACAAGAACCCGGTACTGGTAGCGACCTTTCTGACCACACAGAGGAACCCAACACAGACGCAGACTTTCCAGGTGATCCAGTTTGTGAGCGATAAGACCAACCAGTAGATGAATTAACAGCAAGACTCCACAAACTATTCCCGCCACAACGTTTCTCACCGGCTCTTCTGACTGGTGACACCAATAATGTTCATCACTGATGTGTTATGTTACAGTTTTTACATAAATTAATAATTCTTTAAAAGTTTGGGGTCGGTAAGACTATTTAATGTTTTTGAAAGGCTGCATTTATTTGATGAAAAATACAGTAAAAACAAAATTGTGAAACATTGTTACAATTTAAAATAAAAATTTGTTCTATTTTAATATACTGTAAAATTTACTTTTTAGTGTTTTGCTTAAGGCTATTTTTCTAAATAAATAGAGTAAACAAATTCATTTAAAATAACTATATAATATGGACTGCGGTTAAAAAGTTTGGAGTCTGTAAGATTTTCTTATGTTTTTGAAAGCAGTCTGCATTTATTTGATCAAAGACAATAAAATAATATGATAAAAAACATTTCTTATTATTATCAATGTTGAAAACAGTGTGCTGTGGAAACCGTGATACATTAATGTTTTCCAGAATTTTTGATAAAATAGAAAGTTAAAAAAGAAAAGCATTTATTTGAAATATAATTTTTCTTGCAACAATGTAAAAATCGGTTTCACTTTATTTTGATAGTCCCTTTAACACATTCTGTTGAATATGAGTTACGTTGCACCTACATGTCTACTAACTCTCATTAGAGTGTTAGTAGAGTATTAGTAGACTGGTGGGGTTGGAGTCAGAATAAGTTGACATGTAGTTGCAAATTGACTTATTGTCAGTTGGAGGATCATCACAATAAAGAGTTACCAGATATTTAGCATACAGTCTACTAATGCTCTAATGAGAGTTAGTTGACATTTAGTTGCAAAGTTACTTATAGTCAACAGATGTTCAAAAGGGACCATCAAAATAAAATGTTACAAGTCTTGCCACTTTTGATTTATTGAATGTATCCTTGCTGAATAAAAGTAATAATTTCTTCTTTTTCTTTTTTTTTTTAAATCTTACTGACCCCACGCTTAATGGTGAAATGACGTTTTATCTTTAAGTAGAAATGGCATACAGGTGGCAGCAGTAAAAGTGCCTCGGGGTGGATGAAGAGGCTGGCTCCAAACATCGTGAGGTGATGGGTGAGGCAGTGAGCAGTGTGGGGGCTGCTGCCGCTCACAGGACTCAAGCCATCACAGCTCCAGCGCTTCTCATCAACACTGAAGAACCGGCACAGCATGCTGAACACACACACTGAGACGGACACGTCCACACTGCTGGTGCTACTGTTCAGCCTCACAAACAGGTCTTTGGCAGAGCCATTCAAGCTGTAAAATGTACAGACACATTTACTTTCATTCACACTAACACAATAACCCTATTCCCCATTTTCAATGAAAAAAATAAACAACTTAAGGAACAGGAAGAACTTACAGTGGTGTAAGGAAGATGGTGTGCTCCAGTGATGGGGTTTCAGTTGAGAGAGAGAGGGTGAGCTCTTGGGAATGAATTTGTTCAGACAGTGGATGAACGGTTGGTCGTCTATATAGATCCATACTAGTCCAGAGACTTTCTCACCAGCTCCTGCTCGACAACACAAAGCACAGGCTTTCTATATTCTGTACTGCTAAAACATTTTTATATTGCAAACATATTATATACCTCTTTTGCGTTTTACTTGAGGTTATTTTTCTTCCTCATTTGCTAACACTGAGACCCACTAGCCATTACATTAATTTCATCAAATAAATTCAATTAAAGACAATACAATATAATGTACACTACAGTTCAAAAACTTTTGTTTTTGAAAGAAGTCTCTTATACTCATCAAGGCTGCATTTCCTTGATCAAAATTATAGTAAAAAGCACGATCCTCTAGAAATCATTTTAATATTCTGTTTTGGTGCTAAAATCTCTTATATTATCAATGTTGAAACCAGTTGTGCTGCTGCTCAATATTTTGTTGTAAACCATGATTTTTCAGAATACTTCGATGAATAGAATGTTCAAAAGAACAGTATTAATTAGAAATAAAAATCCTTTGTAACATTATAAATGTACTTACTGTCAGTTTTTATCAATTTAATGCATCCTTGCTGAATAAAAGTATTAAGTATTATTTCCTTTTTTTTAAGTCTCAGACTTTTGATGATTTTAATGCATCCTTATATTATATTATATTGAAGTCTTATAATATATAGTCTATATAAAGTCTACACTACCTGGGATGAGACTGAAGTTTAGGGCAACATAGAGTCCAGTCTGAGGATCTGTCTCCATTGCTTTGACTGTGAAATTTACACTTCCCTTGGGCGGCAGAGTAAAAATTTTCCATAGTAACCTCTCATCTTCTGTCTCTTGTACTTTTTTGTGTAAAGTAAATTGTATCGCGGTGTCTAGTGTCAGGTTGGCGATCGAAATGGGCTTCCCCTGTGGCGTAGCGAACTCCATGGCTGCAAGCGAGGTCGTAATAGGAGGTTCTGCAGCTGTAATGAATGGGTTTTCTTCACCCTCCATTTGCAGAAGGATTTGCAGGACCTCTTGCTTTTCCTCCTCATTTGAGAGCTCAGTGCTGATGGGATGTGAAACTGGCAGTGGCTTAGAGGATCTGTGCACAGAAGGTCTTTAGTAGGATCACCCCGTACGCCCACCACACTGATCTTTGGAACGGCGAGGGAAAGAGCTTCTTCCCCACTCATCCGCGACAACATTAATGAGCGCATGAGCTCTAAAATCTGTTCCAGTGCTGATACAGCTGTCTCTGATGTATCCACATGCTTGAGGCCTGAATTGCTCCTCTGCCTCTGATCAGCAGTCAGTGTGCTGCCTGCAGGGAAAATGTAAGAATGGTTAAGCCAAGGTTCATTTACAACTTCAGAGTGAACCTCTATTATCACGCTGAATATAAATTCTGCTTTACTTAAAACAGCCAGAATGTTCCGCCGGTGTCTGTGGGGTTGATGTCACCCTGTCCTGTTTGTTCTCTTATCACTTTGATCATCTTCTCCGTGACCTTCAGAACCTTTGCATGACAGCCGTTGCACTGCCATTCGGAGGGAAACACCTGCAGACAGGAAAGTACATTTTCTAGTAAATCATTTGCATTTGTAACATCACCTGTGACAAGGCTTTGTTCTTAGATAGCATGAATACTTTCTGTATTCCCAGCACTCCTCATTACGCACAGCAGGCAATTCAGTGATGAGCCTTTGCCACATGTGTCAAGGTGCTGGACCTACAAAAAGTTGCTGACATGCTTTGTGTCAAGCTATGATTAATGCTATACTTTCCATAAGCTTTAATAGTTGAAAGCCTTACTGTAGACTGGGCCAAAGCTGAGCTGATCAGAGCCGCATCCTGTAATGAGGAGACCGGCAGAGACGCCAGAGCCTGAATCACATTTCCACGGATCTGAATCTTGTCCTCCAACTCTTGAGCACTTACGGATGCTAGCTGTGGAAGTGGATGATTTTGATTTAAAAACACGTGTCTAATAGCCTAACACACCATCACAGAAACTGAAGGTGCACTCAGTCATTTTTATGGCAGTTGTGTTGGACTGACATCTAGTGGTGTGATGCAACAACACACAAAGCTAATATTATCAGTAGCTGAGACATTGTGACACGTTACATTTCAATTTGTATCTGTTTGACTCTCTGTAAAGTCAGTAAAACCTTCAAACTTTTATAAAACAGTTATAGTTATATTAGTTTATCTGAATTTTATTTTAATTAATTAAATTCATTCTAAGTTCAATTTATGCATCAGCTTTGTTACCACAAATAACAGTATCAATTCATTAATAACTAATTTGGAATTTAAAAGGTGATAGTTATGTGATGAATGGCACACAACAAATGTGCCATCTGCGGCCAATCATAATAATTTTGTTTCCACGAGAGCAAAAGTGTCCAATAAAAGGTGAATTAACAAGATAAACTGAGTACTCTTGAAGTCCAATGAACCGGAAGTTGCAAACGACTTTTCTCTAGTGTTGTGACGTATTTCCAAGTGAAACGGAATATTGAATAGAGGGCAGGGTTTTAATTTAGTGCTCCTCCTCTCCATCTCTGTGTAGCCTGTGGATTTGGGGTGCTCTCTTTTCCCTCTCTTCTCCCTCTTTCTCCGCCTCTCGCTCACTTTCACTCTTTCCCGTATTGCTACGTATTTTTCGTAAAATTCCAAATCCAACGGCCAACTGTTTGGTGTTTGTCAGTGCATGCGTGATATGGTCATGAATTGCTTAAAGTCCACATGAACCGGAAGTTGCAAACGACTTTTCTCTAGTGTTGTGACGTATTTCCAAGTGAAACGGAATATTGAATAGAGGGCAGGGTTTTAATTTATCGCTCCTCCTCTCCATCTCTCGCTCATAGCAGACTAACGGTTTGAGGGGAGTGGTTAAGCGTTTTCAACCCAAGCCGTCAAACTGACGTAATTAAAGAAGGAACGCCATTCCAGACCGGAACTACTTTTCAGATTTTGATTAAAGATTACCACGGCAAACAATTTTTTTCTGTGTATTAACTTGCACGGATTAATTGTTCACCACAAGACTAGTAATATGCGCTAACAAAGTAAATAGGGTAAATTTTGATTGGTGTTGTTGGTGACCCACCCTACTGTATGTAAACTTTTTATTATGCTACTGATCTTCATTTCATGTAAGTGTGCATGATTTATCCATTTTATCCATCTGGTTTTTAATTAGGAAAACACTGAGTGCACCTTTTATTAAACATGCAGACAGCTGGTTTGGCAGGGCCATCTCAGTTACCTGGTTGAGTTGGCTGGTCAGGGCAATAGAATATTGGATAATGTCCTGAGGGTTTCCTTGTTGAAGCAAGGCCCAAAATCTGATTGACTCTTATTCCTCAACCACTCCGTTGTGCAGTGGTCACACAGCAGTACTGTCAGGTTCCTGCAGAAGATATCCAGTATTATTTTAGTGGTGTGATGTGTTGGCAAATTTTATCTGAATATATAATTGCCAATGTCTGACTAACTTCCTCGCTGCAATTACTGAAGCCCCCATACTGTCCTCTACCAGCACCAGCATGTGAACAACAGATATGTTTTCCACTGTATTCGGACTACCCAGTGGCACCAGGGAGCCGAACGTACTCTGAGTGCCTCTGTAAAGGGTAATCAAGGGACATAATGGTCCAAAATCTTCACACTGTGACACCTGCAGTGAAAATATCAGCTGAGCTGAGTCACCGTCTTCAGCCATCCACCCTGCCGTTGAGAATAAGATAGCAAAGAATTTGTCAATCCGCAGAGCCATTACTTGGGTGAGAAATAAGAGCAAAAGAGAAATGACACTACCTGAGCAACTGTAAGAGACCATAGTTTCCAGGAAATGAAGCGAGTCGTCTGGTGACAGAGTGCAAATACCCCCGTAGGGAGGATGGTTGGGGACTAAGGTGATGCTTGCCGACCCCCAAAGCCCAGAGGCTGGCTCAGACACGTTGACAGTAAAGGTGTATTCTGGCCCTCCATTAGCACCCCTGGTTTAATGACTATTTCTCTCCAGAGACTTCCTTTCGAGGTAGTGACCTCATTCAGTGTTAAAGCTTCACCTCTCTGATTCTCTGCAGTCCACCTGTACTGTAGTTAAAGTGTTTTAAAACATTACTAAATGGGGTTTAAGACTTATGAAGGCATATTAAGTTATTCTATGGTACTTTGGGAATTGAATACCTGTACAGTGTCTTGACATGAAGAACAATGGCCAGTCAAGGCAACATGGCGCCTGTGACTCATGTGGAATGACAACAGTGAATTACAGGAGACACACTTTACAGTCACTGGCAGCAACGCGGCATTGTACACTTTAACCTTAAAATAAAAGAAAAGGAAAAAAATACATTTGAAAACATAGTTTTCTGTTCTGTGTTGACATATTTTTAATTAATGGGTGACATATTGTTTTTTAAATGGCCAAAAAGCTCCTTGAATAGCTTAAAGAGATAGTTCACTCAAAAATGAAAATTCTATTATCATTTACTCACCCTCATGTCATTCCACCATTAAGACTTTAATTAATCTTCAAAATGCAAATAAAGATAGTTTTTCTCATCATTTTTGTCCATTCACTAAAAGTCCACACAACTAAAACGTTGATGCATCAAAAAGTTCAAAAGACATTGTAAAATTAATCCATATTAATCAAGCAGGCTTCCTTTAAAGATTTGGTGTTTACCATATTTGATGTGCTCTATGTAAGTGTGTTGATACATTTTTATAGGCTACATGAATAAAAGCCTAAATTGAATCGGTCTGTCATATAAAGCAATCTTGTCTCTTCAGAAGACTAGGATTAGACCACTCAATTAATATGGAAAAATCTGTGTATTTTTTGTACTTTTTAGGCCAATTCACACCGCACCGAAAGATGCCAGCAGGCTTCATCGTGTTTTGTTGGTGTCATTAGAGTGATGGCTGAGTGATCAGCAATTTTCTTAGCTTTTTGGTTCAACATGTTGCAAAAACTTCAAGTGTTGATAAAAAGTAATTACTAGAATAACATTTTTTTTGCATGTGGGTGAGTAAATTATGACAGAATATTAGTGACAAATATATTCCTAATGAAATGCTCAAAGCAATGTGAAGTAAAATAAGTTAACATTCACCGACTGTGATATAGAGACAGGTTGTCTTCCACTTTTGTAAAGGTTGAGTGTAAAGTGGTACACTCTGTCTGGCAGAAGTGCACTTCTGGGAAGAAGCAGCATACTACCATTTCCTGGAATTTGATAATGAAGGGTGGAAACGGCTGAAGACAATGCTGTTGTGTTCTGGAAGCAGAGAATACATTATCAGTCGAGTGTTCACCAGCAGTAAATGAAGAATTTACTGCATTTGTAATTTACTGTACCTCTATAGTGTAACTCCCTGGAACTGAAACAACTCAGTATTATTCTCCTCTGAATCTGGATCAAAAGACTCCATTGCATCCAGTATCAGATCATATTGAGTTGACCAGAGCCTGTGAGAACCACCTTCAATCACAGGCACCAGCTGACTGTGGACCACGGTAAGCTTTATGGACCTGTTCTGCTTTAGAGGAGTTCCCTGAAGTCTAGCAGTAAATGCCAGACAGTAGTTTCCCACTTTTAGAGTGTGCTTTGGCAGAGAAAGAAGTGGTGTTTTAACATCCACTGAATCATTTAAGGGCACCTTGTCTATTCCTGAGCAAACTTGTCCCCTGAAGATCTCCCAGAAATATGATGCTTTGTATGTAAAGCAACCGTTAAAGTCAACTCGTGCTTCAAAGAAACTCTGTCTGGATTTTAATATTTTATATTGATCTTTTACAATGTAGATTACTGGCTGGGAACACTCCAGCTCTTGTACTTTAATTGACTTTTGAGTGGAGATCTCACTTATGTTGTTGAAAGCTCTTAATTTCACCACAAACTCACCAGTAGCATTAAATTTGTGGACTTGTCTATTGGATTCTGTAACCAAGGCTCCATCACTGGCATCACTGAAATCCCAGATGAATTTAAGGTTGCTGCCTCCATCTGTTATGCTACAAAAGTGATCGGATAATCAATAAAAGCTCCATTATGGGAGGTAAAAATCTTCACTTCCTTCACATACTTCTGTATTGTTGCTCTACTGGTCAGGGACTGTGAGCAGAAGCCATTATCAGCTTTCACTGTAACAGACAGGGATCCATTAGTAAAAGGTGTGAAGTGAACAGTTTGCCCAAATTCCCGAGAGGACTGGACTCCATTTAATAGGAAAGTCCAGTGGTAATTGGCTCGTGAGTCACTGGATGCTTGAAAACTGATGTTTTTGAATGCCTCTAGGACAGCAGAGCAACATCCGATCAAATGCAGACCTTTAATTCTTTCCACGACTCTCACAATCATTGTTGCAGTTTGGTAACTGACATTATTTTTTGCTTTGTTCTCACCAGATGGTTTCCAACTGAAAGAGAAGAGGTTGTAAAATTCTGCCGAATATCCACGGAATAACTTGCATTAACAAACTCCAAAGAAAATGAAACTTCACTTCCTTGGGAGATAGAGGTTGAGAAAATAACCATGTCGTCCTCACAAACAACATCACTGCTTGCCGTAAGTAAAAGTCCCTGGATGGCGTCTTGAACCACAAGGGGGTATGAAACATTTTGCCAGCAAATGTCGTTTGAAGCGTTAAGTGAGATCCGGTGATCTGCAACTTCCGTGAAAGAATAGCTAACGGTTTGATTGTCAGCAAGAACAGTAACAGTGTTGTTGTGAAACGTTAAAACCCATTCCCAGTGCAGGACATTTCCTGTTCCTGCAGAGCCATGGAATAACAGATGGCTGTTTGAAGTTACAAAAAATGGTCTGAATTGTCCATTTATCTGAATATCCACTTTAGAGATGTCTTCCTGAATTATTAGTTGCTTGGTTGCATTATCAGACCCGAACACATTCGAGACTGATACTCTGATCTTGACCAAACCGATAACTTTAAAAACATGCAAAACAAAAGGCACATCTGATATTACAGGACTGCGCTCAGAGTCTAAGAACCATGAGTAGTGAAGGTCCGTTCCAATGCTACATTCACAGATATCCTCACTGGCTTTCCTTTAGCTACAGCATTCATTGGTGATGAAATACTCAACCCAGACACTCGCTCTACAGCTCTCAGTGAAAGTTCGCTATCTATTGATCCAAGAGCATTGGATACCACCAGGATGATGTGTATATCACCAGGGCTGTTTGCAACAAGTGGAAACTGTTTGCTATTACTTGCAGTTCTGTTAATCCAACTTTGGTTTGCAGTCCACTCATATGTCAAGTTAGAACCACGTGTCACTGATGCCGTCAATAGTACGGTCTGATTTGTCAGGACATATCTTGTAGACCGCAGTTCCTGACAATGAATTCGAACTCCATGTATTCTCTCTACAACCTCAATGTGCGTTATGGTTTTAATCGACTGACATGATTTTGTGCAGCAACTTTAATTCGAAAGACCCCTGCTTTAGGAAACACATACATAAACGTGGATATTCCAGGCTTTGGAGGTGATGAAGAATCTACAGTCCAGTAAAACACAACATTTTCATGAACATCAGTCTGAGCTATTATCAGTGTCTCTTTTCCAGCCTCCACAATTGGCTGATTGGTATTAACCATTAAGGATGACAGAGGTGCCTGCACCTCAATCTCTATGGATACCAAACATGAACTTATCGCATTAGATGCGGTGGCCGTCACACGAAACCGCCCAGGAAAACCAAAAATGTGTGACTGATTTTGGCCCTCTTTTTTGTAGCCATCTCCAAAATTCCACTGAAAAGAAGCTGTTTTACCAGGAAGCTCAGCCCAAAAGTAATAGGACTGATTCACAGTTATTGCATCATGGTTGCCTTCATATTTTATTAATAGATTAGATACAGGCCTTTGAACTAAAATGGTCGCTTTTGCTGTTCTGTTGCTGACTTTGTTTTGTATCTGCACTGAAATTTCATACAAACCCTCCTCTTGAAGAACAAAGCAATGGTGCGATTGGCCTTTGACTGGAACCATATGACTAGAAATGTTGCTATACCACCAAAACAGATAACCTGTACTTTTGGAAGCACAAAAACATCAAAGCATATTTCCTCACTCACCGCTACAGCACTCTTGGCTGAATGCAGAGTAACATCTGTTATTTGGGCCTCAACACATATGCTGGTTTCATAATGGACCGAATCCACAAGGCTATGAGCATTTACACCAACTGTGTAAGTCCCTGAAGTCAGAAAAGTATGAGTGATAGTTGTGACTCCTTTAACAACAGACAATGGTGTGTCATCTCCAAAATCCCAGTGAAAAGTCAAAAAAGGAACGAAGCCTTTGACTAACGCCTCAAAACCAGTCTCTGCTTGACTCAAAATGCAGCCTGTCGGGATAATTTTACTAATTAGCAAACGATAGACTTCCACATTGACTAACCGGTGTTCTTACTTGCATGATTATAAGCAGAAACCTCAACGGTGTAATTTCCAGGAGACTTGTAAATGTGAGAGGCTGAGCTTCCAGTGAGATCTTTTAGTATCGAACCATCTCCAAATTCAAAGGTCCATTTTATATGAGTGCCTGCAGACACTCTGCCACTGATTTCAAAGGTGCAATTCAGTTCAATGGAGCCATTGTAATTTAACTGGAGATCCGAGACAGCCTCAACTACCTCCACTGCTGTATAGTTAGTCAAGACTGTCAAGGAGTTGTTGGCACTGATGGTGACGTTGTATGTGCCGGGCCTTCTAAAAACATGCCTGACTTTACTGGAATATTGCTTCACTTTATCAGAGTCATCGGCAAAATTCCATAAATAAAGTATTCCGTATGACGAGGGCCATAGTGAGACTTCAAAGAGGATGGTGTCGTTGACTAGACAGACAGTAGGAGATGATAACACCAGCAGTCTTGATATTGGAGTCCTTATTTTAACGGTTACAGCCTTTTCAATTCGGTCATATTTGTTGTAAGCCTTTATTTTCATTGTGTAGTCACCTAAAAAGAAAAATTGTATATCCTGAAATTTAGAATGTAATATTTTTCCCCCAAGGCATAACAACTTAAAAGTGCACTTGCACAATGCTCATTAAAAATATGTACAGTACCTGGAAAAGAAAATGTATGATTGATAGAGTCTTGCAGATAGACATGTTTGGCACTTAGGTGAAGATAGCTGTCATCCATCTCTAAAGGAGCAGAAACTGTGTGACTGACAGATGCTGTATTATCACCAAAATCCCATCTGGAGAGATAAATCATTTCATAATAGCATTATACATTCAGAAGAGGTCAAACTTAATTTCATAATTCTAACTCAATTATAATTCAGAGGCATTAACCTGATTGTAACGCCTATAGAGATGTCAGCTTTAACTTGAATTGTGTAGACAGTTGAGGTGTTTACAGCAATGGCCTCTGGCAGGGAAATTACTGCTAGGTCAGCTAACGGGGTCATTACATCGGCTTGAGCTTCACCTCAATTAACTGAGAGCTCACAGGGTTATTTGCCATTACCTAGAGCAGAGAAAGCAGTAAAGATTTGAAGAAATTAGAAAAAATGAATTCATTCATAACAAAACCTAAAGCAATGACTATCAATTGGTGGGCCGTGACTTCAAAATGGGTCACAGTTTCAGTCATTGACTGCAGGAAAACAACATTGCTGGATGCAAATAATAAAATGCAACCAACCACATAATCATGCATAAATTGAATAAAAAAAAAAAGGAAAAAAAAGATTGATATACTTTTAAAAGAGAGGAGAACGTTTCACACAACTTTTGTTGTTGACATCAAAGGCTGTGCATCCTATTAGAACTATTTCCACTTGAAACAAAGATAAATATGGATTGTGCAATTACAATACCTAAAATGGAGTGCAGTAAGCATGAACCCCTTGTAATTCAAGAGACATTTACCAAATAGGCAAACAATAAAGACAAGCCAATGTCAATGTAGATAATTTGACAAATCATTTTGCATTTGTTTACAAATGTTTCAGTTCTGCATGCAGTTAATTGTAATATTAACACATTTTGTAAAACATTTTGATTTGAAGAATCCTTTTATTCTTTTTATTTTTTGAAAACTAGTAAAACTAGTCAAGAACACTTACTTAAAGGATCTGAAACCTAAATCTTTGTTGCTTTAGGCACAGTTTCACAAAAGGGTCTAATATTTCTGTAATATTAACATGTTTACCTTTAGTGTGTATTCTGCTGGGTTTTTTAAAAACACACTGTAAGACTCTCCTATGTGTGTAAACTGAACCAGGTCATCAATAACCCAAGTATACTTCACTGATGTGCCAGTGACTACTGAAGCTGTAAACAACTGTTGGGGGGAAAAGAAAAGGAAAAGGTAAGCCACCTAAATCATTTAAAGTCTAGTTATGACATTCTAAAAACCTTTTCTTCAAATGCCATGTAAATACCATTAGCACATCAAATTCTAAAAAGGTTACTGGCAAATTTTTCACAATGACACCATAAGAAATTGCTACCTGTGGTATGTCCACTAGAACTCTGCTGAAGCCCTGAGGCTGGATGCTCAGCCTAGTGACAGGAATATGAGACACAATTCTCACACTCAGAGTCTGGGAGTTCAAGCTGTTTGAAGCCATGATGTTTAGTGTATGTTCCCCTTGACTAGAAAGCTCCACATACACATGAGAGAACCACGTGTCAAGAGTAGCCCTAACACATGCTCCTTCAATCTCAGGCATCTCAGCAGGGCAAGAGGATTCAAAAGGAACTCCATTCTTAGACACAGGGTCCGACCAGGAACTGGTTGCATTTCCACCTGAAATGATCTGGATGACAATGAGAGTTGGGATATGGACTGCAACATGCATTTGGTTGTCCTTGTCAAGCCTTGGATGCAAAACTTGCAACCCTGTGACAGGACTCTCTGCTTTGATTGGATTGTTGCTCTGTGAGGTGTTGGGTATTGGTGAAACTCCATAGTGCGGCATTGTGTCCTCATAAATCACCCGTAGGTCACAGACCAGTCCATCTAGCCATTGGCCCTGTCCAAGTTGGGCAGATAGAGTCCCCTCTAACCAGCCCCCCCACTCAGGCCCATGCATGGAGAGGTAACTCTGGCGCCAGGCCGAGCTGGTACCGGCAACAAATGTAGAAATTCACCTGCTCTTCTAGTGTGTTGCAACGCCAGAATGTCATCAGGATAGACAGTGCTATGTTTGTCTTGTACTAGAGCCTGCACAAATAAAACAAAATAGGTATCTTTGATTAATTATAATAAATTGTTTTGCACAATATTTGCATTACTTTGGTTCCCTGCAATTCTTGATTCTGATTGGTTAACTGCGGCATTTAGCAGACAGATGTTTCCTAAAATATTGAAACTTGAGCTGAACCCCTAAGAAGTAAAATATTTACTACCCCTGAGATTAAAATTGTTCACGGTTTACTGATGTGGATTAACACTTGTGATTTAGAAACTCATATGCAGCATATGCAGAAGTGGAGTCCGCTGCATTATGATGTGAAATCACCGGATCATGAGATACTCGCGTGTAAATGAACACAGTTTTGCTCTTCACTCTGAAATACGCAACAGACTATATACTTATTTAGTGAGACTATAAACAAATTGAATTGAATTGAAGCCTTTGATTTGATAACTGTACTAAATATTTAGCAATTTCAGTTGTATTTCAATGAATTGTGCACCCCCTGTTTTATATTTTACATTTGATTTAATATTTTATTAGCTTTTTATCAACTCAAAGCCACCGTTTGGGAAACCCTTCATGGCGTATCCGGTAACAAGAATTTCAATCTAGCATGTTCGATACTGAATATGACCTCAAAGGACTTCAGCCTAATATTACTATAATATTGTTGCAGTGGTCGTCTTGTTGCTAGGCCAGCTGGTCAGTACAGTGTAATGGAAAACATTTATTTGCAGAACCATTATTATCATTAAAAATAAATTAAAAAAATTATAATTTTTTAAAATGATGAACAACTCAACAGTTGCCACCTACACTGATGTGTGTGAGGTCAGTGCTTGCTGGCAGTGCCAGTGACATGTCTGCCATCAAGTGGAAGAACGGTGGCGTCGCAGGGTATCGGGGGGGCAGAGGGAATACATGTCCCCCGGTAAAGGAGTGGTAAGGACTGCACGGGTGGTGACGGGCAGACAGATCTCCAGCAGGTGACACCAGTACTGCCCACTGACACAGCCACCAGTGGTGTTACACATGGGCATCAGTGAACAGCAGCTGAAAGGGTTCATGAGAGAACTACAGCCTGGGAGAGAAGATGTTTCATAAAATGTACCTCTTTGAACTGATAATTTTACAAACTGGTAACAAAGTATGTGTTGCTCATTAGTGCTTAGTTTGCTCACCTGGTGGTACTAGGTGATGATTCGGGCTGCAGTACGGTCGTAAGATTGGCACTCTAGCAAAGGTCAGCTGATCACTTGGTTGAATCACCAAATCCAAAGATAGCACTCGACCCTCATGGGTGAACCAAAGACCTGGGAACAACATAATCTGTCACACAGACCTATCATTTCAAAACAGGTGTGTATTAACTTCCAAATGTTAAAATGAACATGTGTGGTTCATAAAATGATCATTTGGGTTGTTGTTGTTTTTTTTGTTTTGGAAATTCCTTTTACGTGACCTAAAACATTAAAGGGACTATATGGATTTTCATGTATTAAAGGCATACTATGCAGTTTCTGTTTTTGTCAAACAGCGACCCCTAGAGTCGCTGTGGAGTACTGGTATTTAACGTTACTGTCGTAAATACGTTTCTCGTTTTCTTTTCCTTGACTCTTCCGACCGCGCTTTCTTAGTTTTCTCTGCCATGATTCACGTCTGAAATGCGTGCTAGTGTCCTCCATAAAGCAAGTTGTGATTAGGCGGGGCGCCACCTCTCAAACCTGCATTGCTGGTTTTGCCAGTGTGCCTTTAGGCGATTTTTATTGCCAATATGTGAACAGCGTGTAATGAAATGTATTAAAAAAAATTGGACCTTTCCCGACTTCCTATTGTCAATAAAAGCCTGTAGACAGATTTTTATGTGAAGGACTCCGGACGTTTAACGGCACTTAACGGCCACTGATGTCGCTAATAACAAGGGTTTCTGAATTCTAGCCCCTTTAAAACTGAACAGATGTACATTTACGCTAACGTCAAAAGTTTTTTAAGAAACCCATTATCACTTTTATTCAGCAAGGTTGCATTAAATTGATCAAAATGACAGTAAAGACTTTTATACTGTTCCAAAAGATTTCAAATAAATGCTGCTTTTTTTCACTGTTTTTTTAAAATAGCCTATATTAAAATAGAAAAACAATTTTAAACAATATTACTATTTATACTGTATCTTTGGTCAAATAAATGAAGCCTTGGTGAGCATAAAAGTCACCTTTAACTTTAACAGTCTTATTTTTTTATTAGCATAAAAATGTTGGCTTCGTAATTTATTGGCTTAAACTGTCCTAACTGATTAACAATTTAATAAGCTAATAGTTTTTTGTTTTTTTACCTCAACCATGTGTGGTCCTGGGCTGGTGGAGAGGGTAGCAGTTGTATCTGGGACACTGTGTATATTCCTGACATTAGTGGCACACCTGTCACGTAGCTCCCCAGCGATGGCAAAGACACTTTAAAGAGAAAATGGATGACAATGCTGTCAGTTATGAGTTCTGACAAAGGTTTTGCAGCATGGCTTTGATTAACTGAATGTGAGCTGTAAATAACTCTGTAAACAAATTCTGCTGATATTGTCATGTGCTTTGTCACCCACATGAAATTGACAATTCTTGTTTTTGTATGGAATATTGTAGTGTTATTATAAATGATTTATCCGTGCACATCATTATTTATTTTTTTGTCCTCTTTAATCAAAATGACTTCCCCTCCCTGTTGCAATGACATCTCGTCTCATCTCTTTTCTGATGATGATGGTTAAATGCGGGACAACCTTTCACTCACATGAGATCACATCAATAGCAAACACAATGATCCAACGATCCAATCAATTCCCAATGGAAAAAATAAAGTCCCAGCCGACATTTCTTCTTGTTTGAGAAAATATTTCACTCTGATATAAGGCCAATTCACACCTCACAGACAAAGACCAAAAACAAGTTGGCCGTTGGATTTAGAATTTTATGTTCAGTCCGGTGAAAACAAACCCCAACCAACGACAACAATGCCGACGGGAAACACACTGATCCAACAAATGCTTTTGTTGGCGTTTGTCTGTGCAGTGTGAATTAGCCTATACGTCACAAGAAAAGACTACCGCTACTTCTGTTTCATGCTGACTTTAAACTAAAAGCAAACTATACTGTAATACTAAAAGCATTTTATTTCCAAAAAGACTCTGTTATCTTCAGCCATATCATGCTGTTTTCAGTTATTATAAATGCGCTAAACCACCGGGTTTTAGTGATAAGAGCAAAACACTTTTTTGTTCACACTTTAAGGTCCAACTCTCACTAACTATAACTGTTAACTACAACCTTTGCCTCAATAAACTCCTAATTACGGCTTATTAATAGTTAGTAAGGTAGGTTTAGGTAGTTAAGAATGTAAAATATGGTCATGCAGAATAATGCATTAATATGTGCTTTATAAGTACTAAATAAACAGCCAATATCTTAATAATATGCATTCTAATAAGCAACTAGTTAAAAGCGAGAACTGGACCTTAAAAGTGTTACCAATTTTTTTTCTAATGAAAATGTTACTGTTGCTTTGATTGTGCGAAACTGTTGTGGGAAGGTGTAGATGATTATTGGCCCAGTCTTTATGACGATGATTTGGATAATGTGATGTGTATCAGTGGGTTAAAACAGTTTATTAGATAATGTGATGTGTATCAGTGGGTTAAAACAATTTATTAGCTTTCTTACCTGATATCTTTTTCTCACAGATAATGAAATTTTCCTCATCACATTGTTCATTCGTCCATTGTCCCGAGGCCAGAGCCATTGTGGTGCATTCCTTCATCTCGCTGTCTTCAGTATCTAAATCATCAAACCGACCTTGTGCCATTCCATTTCTCAACCAGACCCCAACTGGAGCTTCCCTGGAATTTACACAGAGTAAAAGCAAACACAGGATCAGCCATTAAAAAAGTTGCAATGCTCTATGTTTGAGACTATAATCTGTAAATAATATATCTATACTGTACTATAGATTCCCTTTTAAATATTTCTGTTGGAAAAACAGGCCTGCAAAACCATATAAAATCTTGTGATATCTTACAGTTGAAATGAATTTTGTATGAAGGTCTGAACATTCACACTGTCCACTGTAGCAAGGTCTCCTCTCTCGTCACTTTGACAGATGCCTCTTGCTTCTTGCCACGCTGACGTAAATATGGGCATCCAGTAACAGCGCAAACCATCACGGTCAAGTTTTGCCCCCTTTGGGCAATAATGTTCTAGTAGAAAGCATGAAATAGTTAAATGCGTCACCACCTCCTTTATTACACTAATTGATATATATATATGTGTATATATATATATATATAAAATTAAAGGATTTAATCAAATTAAAGGATACAAATTTATTCTGAATTTTTCAAGGCATCAGTGGTGCTGTTTGCCATTGGAATTGAACGTCTGCAATTTTGCTTAAGTTCTTCCCAAAACCCTTGAAAATACAGTCTAACCTTCGGGCAACTGTTTTTTTTTTCTCCTTCAGGACATACGTCATTCTCCACTTCAGTATAAATGTACGGAAAACAAGAGCGAGGAAATACAGAAAACAGGAAAAAGTGGGCTCTTCTCAGAGACGCACCAGCCGTTGCTAAGCAACTGAGTACATACAGCAGGGGTTGTCAGTCAATCTTTTCAAAGCGAAGCAGACAGACGTAGCAAGGCTCCCTCGGCTGAATACCGGGTCGTAGCTTTCAGGGGTGAACAATGGAACAGCACCTAATAGTTTTCAGTAAAAAGGCCATTGAGAATCAGATTGGATTCCAATGACCTTTCTACAAACCTTACCGGATCTAGATGTTACATTACATTGAGAATGGCCAAACTCATGACGTTCCAAGCCTGTATGACTTTCTTTCATTTGGGGAACACAAAAGAAGATGTTTTAAAATTGCTGGGGGCCAAACAACTTTAGATCCCTTTAACTTTCTTTATATGGAAAAAGGGGAGGGGAAGATCACATCATTTTGATCTTGGGGTGAACTATCACATCATATTGTAATTTACAATGTTGTCTTTGTATCTGATGTTGTTTGCAGCTGTTTTAGCATCACTGTGGACTCATTGGGTTGACCTGTGCATTGAAGGTGGTGTTCGGGAAGTTTTTTTTTAAATCAAATTTACCAGAGGGCTCTGTGTTAGGAAACAAAATCGTGATGAATCCCAATTAAACAGCTTTATCCTGATAAGCATGCCAATGAAAAGAGGGAATATTGTTATGTAAATATGACATTAAAACCTTCAGATGCAGTCAGAATGAACCACGTTTTCCATCTCCTACAAATTCTGTATCGACAACGATTTAGTGATGTTAAATGTTTAGTTGTGAGTTGAATTTTAAAATGATTCTGATGTATGTGATTATACTGTTTATCCTAAACTTTGCTCTGACACAAAATTTGCGTCTCGACCCTGCTGAAATATTTGTGGCAGGCTGTTGTTCAGGGCTGAATAACAATTATCTGCCAGATAGATTATTATGCTGAGCATTGCTCACAATCTCTGATTGCTTTCTGAATCAATTCCCCATCGTTTTTCATTAGCATTGAGCCTCTTTATTATTCTTCAGTGTACAGAAATGAGTTCCCAAACAATGAAGGTTCCTTGAACATTTTGTACATCTGCATCATAAAAAGAATTTTGAACTTGAAGCTTATGAAGTGGCACCTGCTCGAGTGGTTGTCCTTGGAAAGTGTCAGCACACTCCATGTTTAATCCTCCATACTACTTGATGTTTGAGAGTGAAGCTACATGGTGTAACAACACAGTTGAACAACAACTCATTTGGCGCTTATTCCTACCCAGTACCAAAATCCTTCTTATTTCTCCTTGGCTTCAGCCAACCTGAGGATACTCTCAGGCTTCACTTCCCCTAATCCTGCTAATACACATGAACAACACCCTGAGCCCAAAGGCAAATGCTACAAAGATATCCTTGTCTGTTTTATAGAAGAGAGAGACAGTCTAAATCCTTAAAGGCAAAAGCTGTGCAGAATTTTAGGAAACATGAATGGATAGAGTCAATAAAGCAGATTAAAACACCTCAGCAACAGGACCGTGTTTGCAGTGTTTAATGCTCCATTAAATCAGATCTTAAAGGCTGCAAGTGCTTGTAACTTTATATTGATCTGCTGAAAGACTGAGCCATCCCATCTAGTTTAATACAGTCCTCTGTGTTTTAAAAATCTACTTGAATGTGAAACAGGCCTATTTACTTTCACAGTACATCACCCTAGTCTTATTGTGAACAATTTATCTGTGCACATCATTCCAAGTAAATATTGTAATCTTTAATCAAAATGTAATAACTTATTCCTTGTTTTTCATTCTTGAATTTCAAACCCTTTTTTCCAACCATATGATTCAATCAATTCACGGTGGATAAAATAAAGTCCAGTCCTACTTTCTTCTCATTTCATTGTACAATATCTTTCTTCACTCTGAAATATGTCAGATTATGAACATAACATTTATGTTCACAATAACATTTAACATTGTTTCCAGTTGCTTTCCACAAATGATGATTTTATTAAAGAGAACATATTTCTAGATTGCAATATAAATTAATTGGTATTTTATGATATAAAGTGCAGGGTATTGAACATAATAAAGTCACATGGTGTTAAGTAAACATGTTTATTAGAGTAGAACATACAGTGACTGTACAAATAAAAAGAAATTAAATATTATCCATCTTAATTTTCAGACACATTTGAGTGGAGAGTATCAAAATATTCCAGGTGGATTACAAGTGGGGAAAAAAATCCAGACCAAATTGAAGCTGAGGAAAGTCTTTTTTATACCATGTCCACTAGAGTAAATTTATTCTCCTGTTTTGTAGGAATGACATTAATAAAGGTCTTGTACAGAACGGCACCCTTGGGAAGTTTTGGGATCACATCCCTGGCTTCGGCACTTCGTGGTAGAGGAATGTACACCTCCTTGGTGAATCTGACAATACCGTCCTCTAGGGCATAAATTGTTTTGTTGGTTCCAATACCAACCTGTGAGGACAGACAATGAGAGATTAATTTCAGATAAGGGAAATGAAGGCTATTTCCAGTTTTGAAGGCTATTTCCAGTCTAATTTCAATTGTATGGTAATAAAGTTTTAGAATTTTAAGAAATTTAAAAACAAAGCAGCATTATGATGTAAAATTACATAGTTATCAAATTGGTCACACTGAAAATATAATTTGTAATGAACAAATTGTGCTTTATTTCATTAGAAAAAAGCTAAATAGTTTTACTAGTGATCTCAGACTTTTGGACCCTACTGTATCAAGAAATGTTAAAATAAAACATAGAATAAAATCATTTAAAAAAATTAATCAAAGCGACTTCCATCATAAAATATGCTATATGCTGCTTTTGCCCTGTCATTGTATGCTTTACATTTTTAGGTACTTGAGCAAAATGTTAAAAGTAAAAGTATTGCGATGCACAAAATAATAAAATATAAAAAAAGTACAAAAATATCAAACATTTGTTTTGGTCAAAAGAAACTGACATTAATAAATTGTATAAAATTACAACAAATAAAACACATGTTAACTTCGCATGATCAGACATAGCTATAGCTATATAACAGCTATTCATAAGAAGATATTTTACATGAGCTCCAGGTTGCCAGCGCATTAGACCCTTGCGTTGTGTTGCGAGGATGTTGCCTGCATGTACAAAGTTCCCTTAAAAAAAAGGAAAGACAAAACATGTTATATTATGCAAGATAATGGAGGACAGAAAAACACATTTATACAACCCTAGCTACAGTAAAAACAGCACACAAAATCGCTGTGTTTCTAATATCATATCAAGTTCAATAGTCAAAAAGTACCATCTTGTTTCTTGAAACCGTATCTGCGGCCAGCACTCTTCCCTCCTAGGTTTTTGCTGCTTCCTCCTGACTTCTTTGAAGCAAATCTCGTCAGTACAACTGTGGGTGTTTGACTGAACAGAATGCCTGCAAAGACACATTAAAAAATCAGCAGAAATCATCATTACAAGGATGTTGAACCTTTTCTTCACGTCATAACCATGAATTTGTTGTGTTCTCGGCATTAAATCAACCTAATCCTTAACGCTCTGCATTGCCATGATGAACAAAACAAAAGACGTAGTAAGATCAGTCAGTTTATGCTCTGTTGAAGCTGCTGTCAACATTTCAGACATGCTCACTGTGCTGTTAGGAAATGGTGGCTTTTCATGCTACAACCAACTCGCACTGTCATTACAAAACGCTAAAAGATAAAGTGCTACATTATTCCACATCAGCAACTATTATTCAAACATGACTTACATTATACGTGATATAATTCGGAAAAAAAACTAAAAACTGTCATTCTACTTACAGGCTCTGGATTGTAGCATCAAGGACGCGAGCGCCGCCATCTTGAATGACGTGAGTGTGACGCAGCGGGCGCGCTCCCGTGATCCTTCAGAAGAACCCGCGAAGCTGCGAACTGGAGAGTTTGGCTGGCGTGAGTAGAGAGAAAAATGTAACGTTTGTAAATATTGCATATTTACTGCTACAGTAGAAGGGTATGAGAGGATGCTGAGTTACATGAGCATTTCTATCTTGATATTTTTGTGGTCTGCTATTAGGTTGGAAACTTGCTGCAGTGTTTCTGTTCGTGTATGCGAATGTATAATATACAGTTGTCTGGAGTCACACGCGTAGTTTCTGTTCTTGGTTGTGACTGAATATTGCGAAATCCTCACTGTTTTAACTAAATATTAATGTAATTTGTTTGGTAAAGTAACCATATTTTCTTACTAGAACAACGTAAGTTAGTTACTACAGTGTTTGTTTGTACAATGTTTAAACTGTGGTAACGCGTTAGCTTCATATTATCCAATCCATCTATGTAACTTAACGAGATAAAACAAAACGCCATATTCTGACACCGTTTGAAGGAAATGCGTGCAGTGAGATTTTCAAATGCATGCTTGGTGCCGCCCCTCGAGCTGGGCGATTTTCATTAGTCGACGCCAGACCATTAATCTTTTAGATGTAGGTCTGTATTTCCAGGCTAGGCGTTCGTAGTGCTGTCGCTCTAATGTTACTGGTAGAATGCACGTCTGGCCACATCTATACAAAATATCACCACAAGTTATATACAACTATATAATTTTAATTTGACTAGGAATTAGGCTCAAAAGAAACAGTATGCTGTTGGGAGAGTATTTTTATATTACCACAGCAGTGTTCAGTGGATTAAATCATTAACCCTACTAGATTAACGATCGATCAATCAACAAATTAACTCATACTGTCATAAATTACTAAAACGTCATTCGAATTTGACAAATAATCAATTTTCTTGTCCCTAATAGTCAACATAATGCAGGGGAAACTGTAAAATTAACTGCAGCAGTGCTAAACTTGCATCATAAAATTACAACACTCGAACTAAATGTGTGAATTAAACTCACTGAGACTGAAGGGTTCAATACGAATACGTGTATCGTTACACCCCTAGTAGACATATCAGCAGGGCAAGTACAGATCTAAACTATATCAGAAAATCTGTATTGGTGAGACTTGCATGTGTTTTAATTTGAACTTTCCTTCAGACTGCAGATCTTTGGATAACAGCTCAGCATGACCTGCATCAGTAGACCTGGATTCCTCCTAAGCGACAGCGACTCCAGTGATTCAGAAGAGCTGCCTGTGTTCGATTTCTCACAGTCAAAATCCAGACAGGTCAACTTGGTGGTTTTAGACAGTTCAGACTCAGAAGTGGCTTCTGTTGCTGATCCAGTTTCAGCTCTAGAGGTCCACGCCTCCACTGGAGCTGCTAGAAGTGACGTGATGATGGTCAGTAGTGAGAGCGAGGAGGAGGAGGCGATCATTCCCTTAGCTGTGAGACTGAAACAGAACAACGTGGTCTGGGTACAGTAGCCAACGCTGCAGAGCAGACTCGAGCTTTCAATGTGACTCCTAATGGATATTCACACATCTTAGATGTTCCAGCACATCATATCAACCCCGAGGCCCAGCCAGTTGAACATAACAAGATCTGTAGAAATATAACAAGCCAGTGTAGCTCAAACAACGCTGCACCATACCTCAGAAA
The DNA here is from genome assembly GCA_900092035.1 of Leuciscus waleckii. Classification (NCBI taxonomy): domain Eukaryota; kingdom Metazoa; phylum Chordata; class Actinopteri; order Cypriniformes; family Leuciscidae; genus Leuciscus; species Leuciscus waleckii. Next base: position 34,626 of record FLSR01000762.1, on the reverse strand, counting down.
AGAACCTTCACCTGAAGCAGAGAATGGCACTTACCTGGCCAAACGCAAGAAAACCCCAGCAGAAGTGGAGGCTGCCAGACAGGAAGCCCTGAGGAAACGAGCAACGCGAGAGCATCAGCAGGAAGAGAAGGAGAGATTGAGAATGGAGAAGAAAGCACTGACTGATGTGTGAAAGCCCTGAGGCCAGAGGAGTGCATCAAACACATGGTGGTGACGGTCGACCCAGGTAGGTGGCAGTGCTCATCTCTGCAGTCACAGTTTCTTTCAGTGTTCGGTGCGCTTTGGTACTTTACCCGAGTTGTTAAAAAGCATTGGCATGAGGTATTAAGCTGCATTTGCTGAATGGATTAGTATTGATTAGCTGTCTCTCCCCCATAGGCCTGCTGCAGCTGGAAGGTGGCGGTGCTCTCCTGACTTCCCTGCACGCAATGGGCTGCAACTGTGCCATAGAGAAGCAGTCTCTTCCTCGTAGTGTCACCTGGGCTAGACGCTCACCCTGCCCACAGGCACGAAAGCCCCTCTTACATACAAATGCAACTTTTACCCATATTCCTTGTCATTGGCTTTTGAGGTGCAGACAGTGCTGAAAATTTTAATAAATCAATAATTTTCCTGTTATGGCTGCATATTAAAATGAATCAATTAACAATTACCATCGCACACCTGCACGTAATAGATAGGTGCATAGAAGAGAAGACCAAAAAAATCTAAAAAACAAGGAAATTCCGTACAATATATCAATACTTGCAAAAAGTATCAAAAAATATTTATTAGCAATGTTTCGTTCTCGTGAACTTCATCAGGCATTACATCTTTTTAAAGATAAATTTAACACTGTTTTCTTCTAGTGTTTTTAAAGAATAACTGTAAGTTAGTGTTATAAAATGGCAAAGGTAATCTAAGGCTCTGTTTACACCTGGTATTAAGATGCGTTTTGGTTGATCAGCAGATCACAAGTGGACGGCGCTAAATACAGGTGTAAACGGGATCTAAAACGCTTTGAGCTTGTCCACTTTTGACCACATCCAGAGGTAGTTGAAAACACTTTTGACCGGATTGCATTTGTAGTGTGGTAATGTGGTCGAATGTGTTCGAACAGCCCCAAAAGACCACCTACTCTCCACCTACTGACTAGCCAGACGAGATTTAAACTTTGCCGGCTGAAAACCTAAGTTTGGTTTGAAGATGAAATCGTACCAAGCATAATGTTCTCTCACCATTCCTGATTTCTAACACGCACTCACAGCGTTCGGCTGGTCTTGCGGCTATTAGAGCAGAAACGAAAGCTGATGATCTCCGTGTGTTTTTCTGTTTTCCCCGGTTAAGTTCACATGTAAATTGCGTGAGCTTATTTTGTCCACAAGATCTGAAAAAGTCCATACATTTACCTGCCCATAGACCAGGGTTCTCCAACCTTATTTCATATGAGAGCTACTTTTTAAAAATGAAAGTGGCCGAGAGCTACTCATGTAATACAATACTTAAATCTCTTATTAACAACTCTCATATTAACAACTATCCAAACTGTTTTAGACCTAAAAGAGTTTTTGTAGGCCTATGTCACTCTTAAATGTCAGAGAAAAGAACAGAATCAGAGATAAAAAAAAATATATAGAAAATTGTACTTTGCATATTATACTGTAAAAACACAAATATAGTTGATCATAACTAGAGATGAAATGGCATGAAAATTCCATTTCATGATTATAGTGACCAAAATGATCACCTTTATCACAGAATGCTGTTCAAAAAGTACTAATACTACACAATTGAAATCAATTCACCAAGTTTTATGTCGAAAACCAGCAAATAACAAATAAAATTAGCATCAATATGCTCTTTTTGTTACATAAACATTAAAATAATAACATTAAAAATGATGGCCAGATTTTAAAGGAGTGTCTTGCAACATGTTATCTACTAACATGTACAAGTTCAAATAAAGTTTTGACAATTTTTTAAATAATTTTTATAAAATGAATGAGTCAAAAAAGATAAATTACTGACATATACAATGCACATTAGCTTATCTTTTATTATAAATAGTAAAATTCTGTCCAATTTCCCGTGGCGTCTCTCCACAACGACAAAGAAGCTTTAGTAGCTAAAACATTTACAGTTTTAGCCGCTTGCGGCATTCTGAAAAGTTGCGATTTTTTTCATCTCGCTGCGCCTGGTAAAAATGAGCGAGTTGCTTGCCGCGCGCATAATTTGAAATAACGTACTCGAGTGCGCAAAAGACGTAATATGTGAACGGCCCCTTGGCGAGCTACCTCCAATCAGGCACTGGTAGCTCGCGAGCGACGTGTTGGAGACCCCTGCCATAGACCCTCATTTAACATTTCAAATACATGAATATAGCATTATAAGATGTTTATCTAACGTTTGTAGATAAAGAAGATGCTTAAACATCTATGTGGCATCTCAAATCTGGGCAGAAATTAGGAACAACTAAACCATTGGTTCTCAACCTGGGGGCTGGTTCCCACTAGGGGTCCGTGGCAAACTTCTAGGGGAGCACCAATAAGTTCTAAAGTTATTTAAATGTATATAAAAAGTTTTATTAACATATTGAAATCTTAATTAAACAGCATTAAACTGACGTCATATTTTTGAGATTGTTTTATCACATTAGAAGTGCCAGAAACCCAGAGTTATGTATTAGCTTAGACAGGAAGCATTTTGAGTGTCTCAAACAAAGGGCATTGGAGTCAAAAAGGTTGAGGACCACTGATCTAAATAATTTTACACTTGGTTTTATAGTTCATTTGTTTTGTTTGCAGACTGGTGAGATTATGTCCATTCCAGACTCACATACTGTAATTCAAGTTCCAGTGGATGACTTTGTGACCATGATTAACAACTACTCAAGGTAGGCACATTATGGCATGGTGTGATTTCCTATTGGACCTTTATGATTGCTTAATTAACCATAATAGAATAATTATTTGATGTGCTGGATTTGCCGTTTTTGTATGATGTGGCAACTGAAGATGAAATTAAAAGAGCTTTGTGGCCGAAAGGGCAGCAGAAAAACCAGCAGTTATGACCTTTTCGAGAAGAGTCAGAGCAATTAAGAATAATGAATACAATTACGGGATCATCTCTCAATTATGTAAAAATGATCCATAAGGTCTTTAAAGTGTCCAGTTTCTTAATCTTTGAGAAATGCATGTCCCAGAATTTTGACAGCATAGTTTTTCCCACAGGATTTTGTGAGACTGGGGGGTAATCTCATTTCCTCTTGGGTCCGGTGACAAGTCCCAAAATTGTGTACATTTTAAAGTTAGATTCATCTGGTGCACTTTGAGAGTTCAAAATTAAGAGCTCCGACTCTTAAGAGCTCAGAAAAAATTCTGTGAATTGACTTGTACCTGAACTCTAAAGGAGACTTAACCCTCTTTTTAGTTGTGATTTAGTGTCTCAGTCTACATTACATTCACACCTGTGTTTTAGGAAGCCAAACAATTAGAATGTAATAATACTAATAATTTTATATTATAAAATATTATATTATAAATTATGACAGTAAATTATGACAGTTAATAGCCATATATTGTAAAACGAATGCACTGTTAAATAGTACTAAAATAGTAGGGTACAACGGGGCTAAAGGCGAACCGGGGTAAAAGGCGCATTTGACTTTCTCTTTTAAACCACCGGATGCCAAAAATTCAGCTTAGTTCACCCACAATGAAATTTCTGTGTTTAATTACTCACCCTCATGTCATTCCAAACCCGTAAGACCTTCGTTGATCTTCGGAACACAAATCTTTTATAAAATCCGAGAGGTTTCTGAACCAGGCAGCAACGTCATTGCAACTTTGAAACATGCTTGCGAGCATTAGATATCCCTTAGTCGATATCCGCCCTCAATGCTCACTTTTGCCAGCCCGCACTGAAGCAAGCTCCGCGGCAGACTTCTACTAGACAGTCAAATCGGTGTTACGTCAACAAAGTGCGGACTATGACAATGAGTGTTTTAGGGTGCCATTTGGAACAGGGCCATTCCCTGTGAACTGAACCGTACCGAGAAACAGAAAACACTGGATCAAGTTTTGATCTTTGCTTTGAAACACAGCGCAAACAGACTATATACTTTTTTAAATTAAATCACAGTCTTTTGCGATTTGATAAGGGCACAAAGCCATATTGTGCTTTTGATTTTAGTTCGTTTGACAGCTTTAGTTCGTTTGGCGCAAAACTCCGTTAGATACCTTTTATGTTATTAAGAGAATTTTTTATTTTTTTTGTTCATTGTGAAACTGGCAGCACAGAGTAGACTATGGCAGGCCCCCAGAGTCTAGGAAATTAATGGTAAACACTTTCTCTCCTTTGTGGTGCTTTTCTGTTTTTAACGTAGAGGCAATGCAACAGTGTATTGACCGAAAGCGGCATATCTCTGACCACCTGGATCCAAGGACTTATGAGCAGGAACCCAGGCAGAACCCTCAGTCTGGTCGTGATTGACATAGAGAAGTACTTCAGGTGAGTGACGTACTGAGAGTGTCAGTTGTATTTAACCTGGAATTTAACCTGGAATATTCAATGTTAAGATGTTTATGGTGCTTTTTACCCAAGAATTAACCAGTAATGACTTTAAGACAAACAAATCATAAAACAAAAATTTGCATTAGTACATGCCAGTGTTGTTTTCGTCAACGATGACGATAACGAAATGATTTAGTTGACCCACCATTTTTTTATGACGATAACGCGACGATGACTAGCTAAAAATGTCTCTAAGGTGACTAAAACATGACGAGATGTTTTCGAGTTTTCGTTGACGAGACGAGACGGCTAATTTCTCCCCCTGTTTGTCTATGATCAGCGTAGCGTTTTTAACATCTTGGAACATCATCAGAGAATGCCCTTTTAATTGGTCGATTCGCATTGTGAGACACGTATCGTACAACGATGACGACAAGTGACAACAGCGGGAAATGAAAAAATGACTACCTCCGAGCAGCCGGCGAAAAAGAAAAGAGCACAGAAATGTAAAATTGAAACCCGTGGCTGGAATGCGTGAGGGTCAATGAATACAAGGCCAATTGTAACTTACCATATGCCGTCGCGGTTTTTCTGTTTGTCACGGCGGAGTGTGTGATATTAAGCAGCACGCATCAGGAGATAATCTAATAATTCTATTGAATAAGTTCGCACACAAGGCTACAGAAAACTGTTGTTTATTTTTCTTCAAATGCAGTCTAAGCCGGTGAGTTTTGAATGTTATATGTTGTATTTGTTTAAGTTAAAAATAAAACGTATTATAACTAAACAAATCCATGGTTCATTGTTGGCAAAATGATCATGATAGCCTTTGTATTTCACATCTATGTGGTTCAGTCTTGTAACTTATATTGATTAGACCTACTTTGCTATTCTATAAATATATAGGCTAGGCCTAATAATTTGTATTATAATATGCTATAAGGTATGAAATATATTTATCTAAATGTAACAATTAGTTTCCACAATATTCACCAGAAGTCATCATTTCAGGGGTTATTTTTCAAAAAAAAAAATGTTATGAATTGCAACACTTGCAACACTAAGTTACTTTTTATTTTTATTTTTAATTTTTACTAAAATTGACTAAAACTTGACTAAAACCTTTTTGCGTTTTCGTCGACTAAAACTTGACTAAAACTATCAAGTTTATAAGTGACTAAAATGTGACTAAAACTAAAAAGCATTTTCGTCCAAAAGACTAAGACTAAAACTAAAAGGGCTGCCAAAAACAACACTGGTACATGCATGTTATGATTTATTTTGACAAACCAATGACGTTTATAATTGCTTAATTTAGCATTAAAAATGCTCTTTTTGCAGATCCCAGAATTCAAAATGTCAGAAGAAATTCCGTGAGGCAGTGCTAGGCGAGGAAAAGAATGTGGGACTTCAGGGAGGGCAGAAAAACCGAAGAAAGAAAGGGATATCAATCAGCTTCCAGAGGTCTCGCGAGTGCAGGTTGAGGAGGTAAGCTGAACCACCTCTTTGGCAGTCAAAATAAATTCAGGGCTGTATTTGAGGTCCTCTGCTTCAAATCAGTCTTTCTTCTCTCACCTGTCTATCAGACTTTGGTAGACTTGCAGCTGCAAACTGGTGTGCAGGTTCGCTTCCTCTCCACCTGGAAGGACTTCACTGATTATATTACCATGTCAACCAAAGCAGTAGCCGAGGCTCCGTTCAAGTGAGTGGGAAGACACTGTTTCCAAATCTATCGCTTTCCAACCAGCTGTATCTTTAGCTATGCTGTTTATTTCTTACTTTTGATTATGTTTATTCTTCCCGGCGGGAGCGAGAGAAGACTGGGTTCACATTTTGTTTGGAGAGTGAGTGGGCAGGGGGTCAGAAGGTGGACCGCACAGGGAAAGGCCTTCTGCAAGTTTGGAAGAGACAAATACAGCAGTTGAACCGTGTCAGCCCTGATATGGCCAGTGCTATACTCAGTGCCTACCCGTCTCCTCGCCTCCTTGCTCAGGTTAAATCTGTTTTTAATTCTGAAGTGTCTTAACAACATAGAGCCAACCCATTATCGGCAAACAAATTAACAAATGGCATATTTTTTGTAAATCATTTTATGTTTGAGATTTAGTTTTTATGTATATTTGTTACTTTAGGCATATGCACGGTGCAAATCGGAGCATGAAAAAGTTGGTCTGCTGTCAGATGTACTCATTCGTCGCGGAGAGGGTGTGACATCTACAACCCGCAGAGTTGGTCCAGAGCTTTCTAAACGGTTGTTTCTTATGATGACGTCACATGATGACCAGCAGCCCCTTGATTCTGCGGTATAGGTTCTTCTGCCTTGTACATATGAGGACAGATGTCAAAATAATTGTTATATGTTGGCTTCATTGAGGTATTTATTACACTTCAGATATTTTATAAATTTCATGTCTGAATTTTCCAGATTTTCCAGAAAGTTATATATATCTATTTTTTTTTACTGTAATCGTTGCCATTAAATGTTTCTTAATGTACCCAAACCATTTTTCTTCACCTCCATCAGAGCTAGTTTTCCTCAAATACCTGTGGTCCAAACCTTTCTGTACCCTCTACACTAGAGGTTTCACTTTTCCTGGAATGCTCTTTGAGTTGTTGTTTTTTCATCCTAGTGGCAAATAACCTTGGCTGGCAGAAGCCTTTTCAATGTAAATCGGAAATGCAGTAAATTCTCAAAAATGAATTTATTAATTTAGTATTTCATTTGCCACATTTGAAGCCCCATGTTTAATGTACAATTAATTCCCTTTATGTTATCCTTGCATGTTTTAGCAGTACTAAACAGGGCATTGTTAATTGCAAATGAACCGTATACGTTTTGGCTCTTTTCCTGTTTTAAGGCACTACTGCCCGCCTTTCGGAACGGACAAAATGGCCCCTTGAGCACGCCATACTCACTGTCTAAGGACTGTTGAGGCTCATGGCTCATTTCCAGCACATTAGAGAATGGCACCTGACCAAGGAGTGTCGTGTTGCCTGAAACGAGCGGTGGGGTAACGAGCCGTTAAATGTGCTTAAGAGATGAGCTGCATGCTTCATCCCTGTCCCTGAAGGCAGTATTTCCTCTACAGTTTAAGGGATGGCATAACAAACTATGGCTAGTAGGTGTGTGCTTGTGCCGAAGGGAATTATATGAGCAGAATTATGGCAGCTTGAAAAGGGATCACCTTGGAGTGATTGTTTAGCTGAATAGTATGAAATCCAATTTTCGTGTACTCTGAATGCAGACTATAATAGCTTTTATGACCTAGAGTCTGCAGTGCTAACATCTTCACTGGCTTGTGAACGGTTAAATGGGACTTTAATTTCCAAAAGGCAGTTATAGGATATTACAACTTACAAAGTACAATGTAACTCATCTAACCTAAATGTTTTGGAGGAAATGTTATGCAGTTTCCCTCTGCATATGTTCCATTTGCATCAACCACGAGTATCTGTAAGTGCAAAGGGTCGGTTTATCTTCAGCTACGGATGTGCAATGTGCATATACGAGTCATGACTACTCCACATGATAGATTAGACCCGTATAGCATTTCTGTTCAGCGGAGTAGCAGTTTCTCATTTCTGGTGCACACAGGATTCTTCCTGCTTCTTGTTGGAGATTAATAAGGATTGGGAGTGGCGGTAGGTTAACGTCGACCACCTTCACTCACAGTCAATAGAGTGGAAAGCAAAGCAGGGCTGTTCATCACTGTCTTTCCCTGGATATTCTCAACTCAGCTCATCTCTTGGACAAATGCACCTTCTTATCGGCCGCCACACAAGATGGAGTGCCACAGGCAGTGCTGTTTATGGTTTTGTGAGTCTGTTTTGTTCCAATTACAGTTCATATTCTCGGCAGAGTGAGGGCACTTCCAATTTCGTGAGTTGTGCCACAATAATGCCACCTGTAGTGTGCTGGCCCACCGACAACAGTGGCATAATAACACATTTCCTCAGGCAAGTGATATGCCAACAAGGCAAAGCGTCTGATATTATCCTTCCATTGCATTTTCAATGTGTTTCGCCTTGGTGCTTGGTGAATCACGATCCACTCAGAGCCACTCACTAAAACAACAAGATAGAATGTCAAAGATTCTAACAATCTATTTCAGAGCATGAGTAGGCCAGCCACTGTGGTATTGGTTTCTTTGCCACCAGCATTCAATCAATGTTTCCTGCTTCTAAAATAAATCATTATATGGCTCTGCTTCTGCCTTTCTTTTGTTCATTTGCAAATCAGACGCAAGTGATTCAAGTGTTAAGATCCAGCTCTTCTGAGAAAAGAGATGCAAAACCGTCAAATAAAACCGGGCTAGAAGCTTTTTAACTTCTGAGAGAAAACATTGCATTGTTGTTGCAGGATTTTGTTTTCTACCTTTCCCTCTCCTATCAGCTTTTTTTTAGATTGCACATATGTATAGTGTTATCTTCTCTCACTGTGAAATTTTGTTATGTTTATTTTTTTTCAGCTGGTTGGCTGAGTTTTTGATTGCCACATGAGGGCAGAATGCTTCACACTGACTGTACACTAAATAGACCCGTGATTCCACACTGGTGTTTCTCAACTCTGTTATATTAAACATCACATAGTGATCCAATAGCAAACCTCAAGGTATTATCATGATATAGACTTGTCTGTGTTGTTTGAGTGTTTGATGCTTCTTGAATTTTTATGGTTTCTTGTTTTCGGCAGCCAGTAATTCACTGCTCAAGTTTACCCTCTGTGAAAGTGAGCCCATATTTAATGTAGTCTGGGTTGTTGTTGTTTATTTATTTTGCATTGTTTTGTTTGTCACACAACCTGTTCATGTTGCCTTATTTGGATAGATCAGAGATTCCCAAACTTTTTGTCAGCCAAACTCCTTGATTTAAAATATTTACTATAAGTACTCTGAGATTTTAATTTAATATTTCATAATTTAACAACACATTTTCATGTTCACAGCTCTGATGTTAGTTAATGGTTACATGTCATGCAGGGAAACAAAATATTTAATCTTTTTTAGTAAATGTTTTATTTACATTTATTTTGCTTTTATTTTAAAATGATTTAATTTACATTTTTATGATTTAATTCATTATTAGCTTTTCATAAGCTAATGAACCTCTAGCGGTTTGCAAATCTCATTTTGGGAAACTATATTCTAGATGATAGAGTGAGTGATGAATTTGCTCTTCAAAGTTTGATTTGGTGCAAATCTTTAAAAATCTTGTTATCCAGTCACATGCACGATTTATGTATAATACTGCAATGCTTTACTAGCTTACGGTCCAGCTAGCACTATCAAGCCTTTACAGGTGATCCAGAATGCAGCAGCACGTCTTCAATCAGCCTAAGAGAAGCCATGTCACAACCCTCTTGGTTGTCAGCATTATATTTTAGGCTCAGAAGGTAGCATATAGAACTACCTACCGTTCTACACGCTCTTACCTAAACACTCTACAAAATGTATGAATCTCCTTATTCCCTTCAGTCAGTCAAAAAGTGTGATGCCTGGTGGCAAATGGCAACATCACAGCACGGTATGGAACTCCTTCACAAAACCTCTACACTCCCATGATGGTGGAACACATTCTTCACCCAAATTGCACACCTCTTCTGGTCTTGTACCATGTAAAAGAAGATTGTATACTTGCTATAACCTGACCACAAATTACATGTGCAAAAACTGCACAAACTTCTGTTTCCTTATGTAGGTAATAGGTGGCAAACATCTGATGTTTTTGTTTCAAAAACATCTCATTTTGTTTTCTTTGGCTGTTGCATTGTGCTGCTTTTAGTGGCATTTTTGTCCTTCACTGCACTGCTTTTCAATAGCTTTTCTAGGTAAACATGCACTATAATGAACATCTGTGACTGTACCGATGTTTACGCTCATTTCTTGTTAAGTCTTTCTTTAGACCTTTTCTGATTATTTGGCCGTACAGGTAATGATTCGCCCAATGTCTCTGTAAAACATGATGACAAGTTTGTTCCATTGTCTAAATTTCGCACGTCGCATCACTAATCTGTAGATTCTCTCTATCATTTAGTGATACACTGCAGGTCACGTAATTTCAGCATGGCAAAATACATTGAGGATGACCCACACCACACTATATAATTATTATTTTTTTTTATAGAAAACTATTATGAATTCAGCCTTCATCTCATGTGTGTAACACAATTCAGATGACTCTTATTTCTCTAATAAAATTTCTTAATGTGTATGACTCAGTAAGCTAATCAGAAGAAGCTTGGGAGAGGGAGGTATAAAATGTCATTTTTTGGCCACATGTGAGGAGGTGTTATTTTTTATAATTCAAGCTGTATCTCGTGTTATATATATTATATATATATGCAAGAATGAGTTCTATGTGAACGGCCGATTAATGTGTAACGTAAAGTATGTAACAGACAAATTTGGAAATAATTTTCTATTCATCTACAGCTTAAGCACATTCAGTATCCTCAAAGAGCGTCCACATTACAAAGGCCATGAAAAACCAGATAGAGAATTCCTTTGATGGTCCTTAAGAAATTGGATCATTATCTCTGTTTTCCCCTCACTTTGCCTCACAATCCAAGTTTCGCTGTGGGAGGCTCTGATCCCCTTGGGTGTTTGAGAGTTTGAGGCTGCTACATGGAATCAGGCCAGGGCTCAATTTACTTCAGATCCCAGGCCTCACTCCTGCAGGGACCCATAATCAATGCCCACCTCTCGCCCTCCTCGTGATCCCTCTCCCGTAGCGACCTGATGCGATCGCTAATTGGGCTATTTGTGTGGAGCTGAGCGAGTCTGACGTTCTTCCTGCTTGTCAGTGTGTGTGTTTTATGATGTATCCGGGATGTTTACTTATTTATTTGAAGCATGCACCTTCTGGAGTCTGTAAGGTGGTTTGATGGACTGCGTCCCGGAGGAGTCTCTGAGGCTGTCTCTGTGTGTGTACGAGCGCGTGTCAATGTGTGCTAGACACCTAGCCGGTGTCCTGCCTGCTGCCGCTCAGTATTCATTACACACCGTCACCCTCTGGGGCGTTTTTATTAACATTCCAATCAGTGCCGTGCCAGATTGCTCGATCTGCAGAAACAAATTGGGAATAGTCTTTGATATAAGGTTGAAAACACTCTGACAAGAGGAGGCACGCAAATATGAATTCATGTGCATGGCACATATTGAGATTTGGTCAATGAGCCAAGTCAGGGCCAATACTCCTCTGTTTGTTATTTAAATGGCTTTGCACAACACCGGAACTTGGAATATCTCTTTCACGTGCTAGGAGATCATGTTCCACAAAAACGACCAGTGGGAAGCTGCCGGTTCTTCCTGAAGTGATAGGCACTTTTCCGCTTTTTTTCTCGTGATCCATTGTTGTCTTTATTTCCTTTTTCCCTGCAGCTGACTGATTCTCAGAATTGAGGTGCTTGACAGCCACCGTCGACGGCAAAAGACACACTTTATTCTCACAGGATCCCAGCGGTGAGATGAAAAGATGAAGGTAAGACAAAGGGTGTCATTCATCGTGTCTCTCAATTCACAGGTCTGTCACACTCCCCTCAATCCGCTGAAGGCTTCACAAGGCTTAGTGCTTGAGTTCTTTGGTCAATAGCTGTACTTGACCTTTTACAGCCAAAAAAGTTTGTACGTGTTGGTGCACTTTCCCACAGTGTGTGTCATGAGTACGAGTATCGCTTGTCCCTGACAGGTCTCGGGATCAATCCAAATTCGTGTCAGTAATATCTTCTCCCAGCTGCTGTCCTTAACCTGCTGGTCAGTTCCTGTCTGAATGACATTAGTCGTGTCTGAGCTGCACAGGATATGACCTAGAATGATGATGATGCATCTTTGGGAATGAAAAGTTATGACAAGAAATGAATCTGGTGATTTTACACACTATTTCTCCTTTTACTGAGCTTGCTGTCCAAGGTTACATGCTACTTCTGTTTTATCTTTAATTTGTCTCAAACTAAAGAGAACTAGTGTTGAAGGAAAAATATATATTGCCTGAGAATCTGTTTGGATGCACTGATATTAAAATTATGACCAATACCCATAAACCGATAATTATAATATATTATATTATGTTATATATAATTATAACTATTATAATATAACTATTAATAGCTTTTAAAAGCTCAACTTTCAGTGAGCCATCTAAAAATGATTAAATAGGCAATTTTACAGAGTATGTACTGTATAGGTGTGTGTGTGTGTATATATATATATATATACTAAATTGTATAACATGCATGTTTTGTAAAGCTGCTTTGAAATGGTATGTAATGTGAAAATCACTATACAAATAAATATGAATATATATACATATATATATACTCATTATATATCACAAAAGCTGTATTTATTTGATCAAAAATACAGGAAAAACATAACGTGAAATATTATATATATAAAATATCTCATATCAGTTGAAAACCAGTACATTTTACATCCCTTAAATCTGTGCTTTTCACTAAACTTATAAACTATTTCAAATTCAATTTTAATATATATTTTTAAATATGTTTGAAGATTAATAGCATGTCCTAATAAAGTTCGTAGTACAAAAAATTCCCCTCTTTTTCTGTGTGCGCAATAACAACCTTTTTCATTAATCGTTGAACAGAACTTAGACACTGAGGTCAGTAAATCTGCTTATTGCAATGGGGTCTTTTCTCTTTCATATTTTTTATTTGTAATGTTTGAATATTTAAAGTAAATTAACTTTGAGATAAATATGCTACAGTAAAACACTCAAAATATCAGGAAAAGCCTGTGTACTCCACCTCCATTCCCATTAAAACCACACACACATAAAAAAGCTTACTGCACTCTGTAAATCCCTCTTTTTTTTTTTCATTCGCTGTGAAGGTGAGAAAGGTGAGCATTGAAAAAAAAGAAAGAAAATAAATGGATCCTTTTTATCAAGAGCCTCATACAGTGCATGTCTGTCTTCAGAGAAGTTCATAGCATAGGAACCGTAATAAACATGATGAAGTGAGGATGGCTTTTTCATCATGCATCAAGCTTCAGTGTTATTCAAATGCTCAAGCCGGTAAATAATTCAGGGAAGGTGATGTACTTCATATTTCCTGAGCTTTGGGATTTATGTAATTTTCCCAACACCAAATGGTGATTGATAGACAGATAATGATGTAATTATCTTAGTGAGACTTGGTGCTCTCCTATTAAAGAGGATAATGTTGCTGTTGTCCTTCTGGAATTCAGTTGCTAATTTTACCCTTTAAAACTATTACAAAATGACAGCCCACATCCTGGAGTGAAGGGATCGTTTAAGGCGTACAGTCTGATGGCGTGATACAAAGGTTAAACTCTTCTTGTCCGAGCCAGTTTGTAAAAGTTGAATGTAGATTCTTGCTCAGAGCTTTTGAAGGATTACATCCACACTTTGTTTTATGAAAGGACCAAAAGGTCACATGGCTTAATAGAGAAACCAATTACTTTATAATGAGAATGTTGATCAGCTGAGTCCTCGCATTGATGAATCAGATTTCTTCACAGCATTTATTATTTATCATTTCCAATTTATGGGCTATTAGAAACATTCATTCTAGTTGATTGGCCAGAATCTGCATGGCATTTCTCTTGCGATTTTGTATTTGTTGCTATCAAGGTTATGGTGTACAACAGAATATAAACACAATTTATGATCTGAAAAAAACTTGATTTGCAGTCTGGTTCAGATCAATGTGGACAGAGTTTCATAAACATCTGAAAGCTTGAATACCCTACACGACTTTTGCACCACTTTTTGTGCACAGGCTAGCTTCAGATTATGATTCTATCTAGTCGGAGAATATCAGACATGTCTGATATTATGAAATGACTTTAGAACACATATTGTTTTCATTTGTCATGCATCGGCTAGCAGCGAGGCACATGTTTCTGCATGTTGGAAGTCTGGTAGCGTGTGATCCGTAATCGTTTAATGCATGATGGGGAGTTTTTTCTGTAGTAGTTACTAAAGCCGGTGCACACTGTATGATTAATAACAGTCCTTTACAACTGTTGCTTGTCAGACTGTATGAACAGGATCCCCGCTGTAAGCCATGTCACACTGTAGGATCTCAGTTGTCATTAACATACGCCAGTCAAGACGCGTTAAAACCGGACGTGTGCAAGAAGACTCGTCCGGAGTTGTACATCATCAATCCGTGACTTGTTTGGTGATTGTGAGTTGTATTTACATCCGGCATAGAAATGGTGGCTAGTAATTTTGATCATGGCTTTTCTTAAAAAAGAAAACTGGGAAAAAACGAAGATGTGTGTGTGTGCAGCAAGTGGTGGTTTATTGTTGTTCTACACTCCTATTGGTTTTTGATTTGACGGTTGTCGTAGGAGAAGCCACAAACTGCGCCTCAACTTCTGACACTGACAGAATTTCGTCTGAGGTTAAATTTGTTCGCAATGGTCATTAATCGTATGTCGGTGAATAAGTAGATTTTGGTTTAGGATTGGCTTAGATAATCCTAATCTTTTAGGATTCATAGAAATTTGTCTCAGATGGCCAAATCACGGCCACAATCTTACAGTGTGAACCTGGCTTAAGTCGACAAGTGTACAATGCATAAAAGCCGCTCTGTCTGAGAACAAATCTTTTGCTTGACTAGTTTTAAAGGCCCCCATATACTCACAGCCTCCAGCACACCTACCTATAACGTGATCACCACGGACCAATGATACAAAGGTGTTTACCAGCTGTAGCAAACTTTTCCGGAGAGTTCACTTTGGCAAGCTGTTTCGAACTCCCAAAACTAACTCGAACTTAGTTTTGGCCTGATTTTATTTGAAATCATGTCACAGCAGTTCTTCGACTTTGCCTGTCGATTTTGGCTGAAGTAAATTGGGGCCTTAAGGGGCGTTCAGGGATTTGCAGTGACAAATAGAATAGAAGTCATTAATTTTCAATGAGAGTTAGTAATTTCCAGCGACATGAGAAATATCAACTTTTGCCATTGCATTGTGGGCATGTTCAGTGATGCAACGCAGTTGGAACACTTTATGCAAATGAGTAGTGATACAATTCTGCGACTACCAATAGAAGTAAAGACTCAGGAGCACACGTGATCCATCTCCCGTGAGATGCTGTAGTCAAGTGTGGGAAAGTAGTTAATGCCAATGTATCTTGCCACATATAAACCGTCTCAATTGTCTGTTTAAAGTTTGATTCATGCATTGATAATCATTCTTGTTTATGATTTGACTTATACACTGCTGCAATTTATATTCAAACTCTTTCTCTCAGAATGTTAATATTAGCAGCAAGAAAGCTCATCTTTGTCAAATTAAAATGGCATCTTATAAAGAATTTAAAAATATATAAAAAATATATAAATCTCCACCTATAGGAACACACTTTATGACCAGCAATACAGTCACTTAGCAACCCAAACCTTTCACAATCATGCATACTCTGTGTATAGGCCCTTTAATTAGCAGGCAGCCTCTATCAATATGCAATGTATTGAAATCGCTTTTGAATGCCTGCTCGCTTTTCACTTTCGCTTTTGAATTTGCGATCACGCATACTCTGTGTATAGGGAGTTTTGGTACTGACAAACTTTACAGACCCCAAACAACTTCTATAATGCTTAAAAGTACACAATGTATCACACACTGAGAGATACTTTTAAAATATTAAATAGAATAGGTTTTTTTGGAATCATGTTTTATATATCTGTCCACAGACCCACTGCAGGACCTTATTGGAGCCCCAGGGGTCCCAAGACTGATAGCTTGATCCATAATTCATAGAGGTATAAGCTTTAAAGCCTTTACTATGCATTTGCCCTCATGAATGTTTAGTTCTTGTACAGTATCCATAGTGTAACTGTAGTTTATATTCAAAGTACCCAAGGCTTATATGCTCTAACTATAAACAGGAGAGTCGTCTCAAAACATCAAGAGAATGCATTCTTCCTCTCAAGGAGAGCTACACTTTAGTAAGGCTTTAACAAAGAAATGATCCCTTAAACTATTGGCTTCAATGACCCCTATATGTTTTAACACGTTGAAGACCTTTCTCAAACACTAAAAGTCTCTATTACATTTCTGGAAGCCGGGTAAATGAGCAAGCACTGTTACTGCATTCAGATATCAAATACAGACATTAAAGAATACATGAAAAGAACATTTCAGTAATCACACTGGTAACTTCTATAACAAAGTAAAATCCACTAAAAGTCATTCAACTCATTTGATATTTAGAAGGAGAAATATTGATTAATACCTTGATTATAATCACTCATTACAGATACATTGAAGCAGCAGTGGATTCCAATCCACCCCCTTTCAGTGGAATAGAGTTTAGGGCAGAGCTCAGTATATAACAATAGAAGTCTCAACTGTTTTGTGTGTGTGTGCTTGTGTTTGTGTGTGTTTGTCAGTCGGCCTTAAATAAGTGTCTGGATCTCTCAGCGCTAACCTGTGACATGTTCCCAGTCATTATACTGTATGTATCTATCTACAGTTCACTCTCTGATCCTTGTTTGCTGTTGAAAATCTTATGATGATATAAATATACAGTATGTGCTTTCAAATCCAGTCTTTGATGCAAAAGTTACCACACCACACGATGATACACAAAATGTAATATAACATTATTCTATAAATGCTTAACAGGTCACTTCTCTGGCAGAGCTTTAATTTTCATCTCATGAAAATGTATTTACTTTATACTTTACAAAATACTATATTCTTTGTGAGATTAACATTTCTCCATAAAAAGCCCTTTTGCATTCTCAAAATCTTAGAATCGCATAACTGTGCCACAAATTCTGTCCATATCACCTGCCATTGAGATGAATGAGAATGCTTAATGGACAGCTCTCTCCAGGTGTTATAGACCTCCTCGGGTTAAACAGTGGCCATGTGTGCCTCAAGATAATCAGAGGATCCTCAGGCAGTAAATGATCTGATCACTGAAACATACATTGCTGATTTATGTTTGAATGAACACAAAATTTGCTTTAACCTGCCCTGTTAAACAATCAGCAGATATAGATAAAGATGAAATTCCATTAACTACATCACTGTCTATACAGAGACTTCTGGAACACAAATAGCTGGTTTTCACAACACCAACCGAAGAACGGTTGGATCATCTCACCTTTCTGTCATAAGAGACACTGTGACCAGTCATTACCGGTGTCATTCAGCCCTTGATGATGTGTACCTGTTAGCAGCATCAGTGATGTACTACAGATCAGTTGTTACCATGGTCACCACAATGGAAGTGTCTTGCCAGTTATATTTTGTGCTGGTATAATATCTTATAGACTCAGAAGCAATCTTTTTTTTTTCCTTCACTGTGTACCAAACCTTATGTACACTGAGAATACTTCTGGGTCTGTTAAAGTCAGTGCATGCAGAATGTGAGTTACCCGTAAAGCTTTGTGTTCTTCAGATCATACATTTTGGAGAAGAGACCAAAGTGCTTTCATTGCAAAAGAACGAACAGGTCTTTAACCCTCTGAGGTCTGAGGGGTTTTTGGGGTCCTTGAGATGTTCTGACATGC
>FLSR01000761.1:0-25208 GCA_900092035.1 Leuciscus waleckii | reverse complement strand
CAGGCCATATATGTATATAGGTCTAATATTTAGCCCTCTCTCTCTCTCTCTCTCTCTCTCTCTCTCTCTCTCTCTCTCACTCTCTCTGCCAATGAAAATAGTTAATTATAGCATCAACTCACAAAACCCTACCCTAGGCAGCCATTATAATAATGGTTGAACAAGAATAAAGTTTTAAAAAAATGTCAAATTTACTTATTATTAATCATGAAAAAGGTTTTTATTAATTTACAAATAAATAACATTATTTGTTTTACGTTATTCAGATTTATGTCCTGATCATCACTATGAATAAATAACATCTAACGACCACAAGGTGGCAGAAAATTAATGTTTTTAAATATTTAAACTTCTACGTTATGAACGTTAAGCCCCTGCAGGCTTTTGACGGGGCGTACCAAAGATATTGCGGGAGTGTTTATGACCGCGGCGGGAAAATAAAGAGCTTTTTCCCGGTTTCCAAGATTAGGGCAGCCCCTTAAGTGATCGTACGAAACGCAAAAAATGACATGTACATGTTTACAAGTAGGACATGTAAACAGCTTCTACATCACATACATACATTTTATGACTTAGCTATTTTGTAAAATGGTTTGATCTGCGAGGCAACGCCTCAGTAACGGGAAGTATGTTTTTCTGTTGAATCTGATGATGATGAGCCAGTGAATCAACCACAATTTTGCACAAATGCTATTTTTTTCTATATATCCTAATCATTTGTTAACATGTATTCATTGCCTCAATTACCTCATTGCCTCTGCCCTAAATGAATACATTATTAGCTAACTTCGTGATTTGTATATGGACGTTTCTGAAATAGCCTACATAACTTGGACACAGTCACCTCTCTGATAATAGATCACTCTGAATTGTAATGTAGACGCATGCATTTTCTGTAAAGCTGCTATGAAACGATATGTTTTGTGAAAAGCGCTATATAATTAATCTGAATTGAAATTTGAAATGAGTTTGTTTAGTAGTGAAGGACTTTATTAGTGTTTAGTAGTGAAAACTATGGTTTTGAAAGCAAAGACGCCACTAGGTGTCAGACCAACTTTAAAGACAGGCTCTTAAAGGGATAGTTCACCCAAAAATGAAAATTCTGTCCTCATTTAGGCTACTCGCCCTCAAATTAGAAGAAATTCTGAAGAATGTCAGTAACCAAACAGTTGATGGACTTTTTTTTTTTTTCTATACTATGGAAGTCAAAACATCTTCAAAATATCTTCTTTTGTTCAGCAGAAGAAACTCATACAGGTTTGGAATGACAGAATTTACATTTCTGGGTGAATTTTCCCTTTAAATTGAGAATTTCTGTTCTTTTATGCTTCTTCTAAGCTTGAGGTTTTATGGCTTGTGTAAGAACCCCTAGGCGGCTGCTTACTGTAGTTTCACATGATGCAGCTGCACTTTTTTTTCCTTTTTTTTTTTTCCATGGAAATTCCCCCGGCTCCATCTTCCCCGGTGTTTAGGAGATAAACAGTGCACGGAAGACTGAGAGGGAGGGGGAGGGTAGAGAAAGAAATGCGATAGCTAGTCTTATGCTGGGAATCGCACCATGTTTAACGTTCTTTATTGTTCCCTCGGTTATAGGTGTGTTTCTTTGAACAGAGACCAGAAGTCAATATTTGTAGAGGAAAGGACAAACATGGTAGACTGCTTTTCGTTGTCACAGGAAGTTGGGTCTTTTTTTAAAGCACACTGTCATTTCACATGGTCTGCCTGAAGACCTCTGACACAGGATGCGGTTTTGTCGATGAAACGGTGAAGACCAAGATAAAAATACGAAACTCCTATTGATGTGCACGTACAGATCTGCAGTTTCTCCTGTACCTCGCACATACTGTATTTCCTAATATTCTGTTTCATTTTAGATTCCGCAGGATGAATGACATTAGAACATACAGATCCGTTAGAGAACAAGGAAGTCGCCAGTTTGAAAGGAAAGGAGGTCTTAAAAAGAGGAACTGGTGTATGACATAAGCTTCTTCTTTTTTTTCACTAAACCCTTCCTCCATTACATGATCAGTGATGCTTACACAATAGTACTGATGCTGATCATTGGAAACTTCAGGGAATCCCACTTTTTATGTGCAAACATTCCCTATATTTCTAATCCCCTCAAACCAAACCCATACTCATGAGGATTTTGAAGATGTTAATCAGACCACACTTACTGGAGACAGATCAAGTTACAGGACAAACATTGGGCTCCTCCCTTAGGCTTCCATTAACAGACATTATCTCCTGAGTGTAATGGATGCTTTCAGTTACTGAGGAACTTTATCATTAGAAATGGTTAATGAGTGTGGAAACACTGGAGACGCTGAGGGTCTGTCGCCCATGTAATGCAGAATGAAAAATTCCCACTGTCCTTTGTGTTTCATGTGATTCTGATATATCGCACAGTATGCAAACAAAAGTCAAAGATATCAGATGTCACTGGCCATCTGGGAACGGTAACTTGGCAACCATGGCTCGACCAGTAAGGTAGTCAAAACATTAAGTGGCAAAACACGGAAGCTCTTCCCTGGACTGTCTGTTTAGTGACAGAAGCTAGTTTGTTCGGTCTGAATCAGTGATGACTAAAACACATTAAAACAAGGGACCTTTTGAAAGGCCTTTAAACAGCAGTGGAGTTCAACACATAAACATTACATTAGATTACTCAGCGTAAATCTAATAGGACTGTATAGAACACTATCTCTGATCTACAGGAAACGGTGGCCTACCAGAACCCAACGTGTGAAAAATGTGTGAACTTAGGGGTTTTTACTAATTCAGCTCATTGTAGACTATTGGCGTTTGTCTGTAAACGACAAACAATTCTGAGATTTAGAAACCGTTTTAAGACCTGAATTACAACATGCATCACTAGTGAATCATGTGATTTAAAACTGCTTACAAAACACTGTCGGCACAACATATTTACAGTATACAGCTCTGCTATCATTAAACTACATCTTAACTGTCAGAAGAGCTTTGCTTGACATCAGCAGTGACCATAATACACTTTATATAGGCTATTATTTGAACATTTTCACCAGGTTTTAAGATATTATATATATTTTATTACATGGCTTGGTTGAATTCCAATGTAGAATGCGGTCTGTTATCAAGAAATAACAGACCGCATTCTACATTGGAATTCAACCAATGCGAAGTATAACACACCGTTGCCATGAAAAACAGAGCGTTGCTATGGACGCAGGATTCTAACCGTAGGGACGGAACGGACTATTTTCTTTAGCGGAAGCAATACAATCGTTTTTAAATCAATAAACTCCTTTTTAAATCAATATTTTGTGTCAAATTATTGATTTATTTGGTGAGTAGCCATGTAATAAGCGGGATAATGTAGAGCGAGGCGGTTGTTATAGTGAATACAACCCCTTCAGGCTGATTCAAGAACTGATCAGCCTGTCGGGGTTGTATTCGCTATAACAACCGCCTCGCTCTACATTATCCCTTACATATATATATATATATACAGTATATATATATATGATATCTAAAACCTGGTGAAATGATTTCATTTGAATTTTAAAATACCATCTACACACATTTTGTCATTTGCTATCACAATTTTGAGAGACCGTAAATGACAAAAGTTGAAGTTAACACAGAAGGGTGACTGATTCGTGTGAAAAAGGACGACTGTGTGCACACTGCATTTTGGCTTTGACCTTTTTTGTTCTCCTCTGCATCTCAACAGGAAGTGGTCAATCGAACGTGATGCAAGACACTGTTTCATCGACGCTTCAGCCACTGTAACCTATATAATAAATAGGTTTATGGTGTGCCTATCTGATATTTTTGTACACCGTTGGTTATTGCTTTAATATTTATCAGAATCATCTATTGTGAGTCGCATTGCACCGATGTGGGACTTTTAGGCCTGAGCTGTGAGAACTTCTGCACCTTTCTTCTCTGCGAACATCACAAAGACATCATTGAGATCACTGATGGTTGAGTCAGATCAGAGGCCTCAGTTCGCTTTGGGTTTTTGTAGCAGAGAGGAAAAGAAGAGGAAGGGGCTTCAGGTTCAGAGCAGAGCTGAAAACCGCACTGATCATTAGACTGTAACATGGTTTATCATTTAGATTGTATGCACTGTATGTCATGCTTTAAACACAAACATGCATGAATTACGTATATATATTTTTTTTAATTGGCAAATAAAGTCCAATACATTTTCTGAACAATTCAAAGAATATATATTGCATATGTGCGACTAGTTTAACCAGTTTAATCACCACAATAAATGTAATGTAATCACTTTATATAATCTAGGTCAGGGTACTGTACCTATAAGTTGAGTACTAAACGTGTGGTTTGTACCAGTGGAATGTGCAAGTTGTGCACAACAATGAGTTTGAGAGATGGATGCGTTGGCGTGTGCATGTGTGGTACCAGTGTAGGTGGATGAGGTGCTTCTGATGGCCTGACCTTAATACTGCCATATATAAACTTAAAAAAAAAGTATAACATTCTTTAGTCAAACTTATTTAAAGAGACAGCAAAAAGCATTGGCTTCCTGGCTGCCGCTTAACTACATGGAGATTGCAGTCTGCTCTGCATCATCTCAGTTGCTCAAAAAATAAATTAAAACAATAACTTAAATTATAAGGCTCCTATTGGGATGCCTAACTTTTTGATCGGGTGAGATTTTGTCAATAGCTTTTGGGTTACAGTATACTAACTTTTAATATTGGTGAATAGCAACACTGCAATGGTGTGATGAGTCATTATTTGATTTTAACAGATATCAGGGCTCCTACTGACAAAATGGGTTAGATTTTAGAATAACCTACAAACTTGTTTTAGTATACTTTGTAATGGTAGGCTATAGTCGGCAAAATCTGTATTAAACTGAGCTTATACAACATTTTGATAGAGAAAATATCATTATTATTTTTTTCTTAATACAGAAATGAAACAAAGATTTGATAAATTATTATTAGTTGTTGTTGTTTTTTTTGACGGCCTGTTCATTAGGCTACTAAACCAAAAACCAAATACGCTTCTGTTGCTGTGCTAAATGAAACGGGCGGGGACTTCGGGGTTTTCATGTTCAGTGCTTCACACACATCGTCGATCTGTAAATCCAGATCTGCGTTTATAATTAACGATTTGAGCAAATCGGACATAATCGTTAAACTCGGTATGGATTAGATTCGAATGAAAGTGGGATTTTTCTGTTTTCTTCTTTTTATCAGTCAGTTGACAGCGTCATGAGGAGTTTAACTATCTGCTCGGCGAAATGTTGAGGAATACTGTTGGCAGAATAGCTTGCTTTTATCTGTTCCTGCAAGGATTGAAAGGTATGTTAGTGTTTGTAACCGACATGTATCCAATTTCTTGTTTAATTTTCTTTCTCTGCAATGACCTTAAGATAGCCATTGAAGCTTTTAGAGTTTTAATGGATTAAAAAAGTTAATAACTGTATTTTATTGACAAACCATTTTAGTTTGTCTTGTATATATATATTTTATTACATCATATAGCATTTTGATCTTTCATATGGTCATGTTACAACATGACCAACCTATGGGGCATGTTGTCTCATTTTACTTCTATTCTTTAGGGGGAAATCAAGAAAAAGTATACACTGTATTAAATGAGGGAAAAAATAAATACTCTGAACCCCAAGTGAATTTACTCGAACTGAGAAAGTCAAAAACTGTTAGGTTGTGCCCCGCTCTCCCCTGCGTCTGTAAATTATTATTTAAAAAATAGCCCTGAATTTATCCTGTTTGTGTTTCAGGTGTGTTTGGCGCTGGTACAGATGCAGTGAAGTCAGTCTCAGTGACTGAGGGAGATTCTGTCACTCTAAACACTATGTTAAAGTACAGAAGATGATCAGATACTGTGGATGTTTGGACCTAAAGACACTCGTATTGCTGAAATCCACAGACAGAACATCTATATCGATGACACTGATATGATATTTGAGAAAATACTCCAGATAGACAATCAAACTGGATCTCTGACCATCAGAAACATCAGAACTGAACACACTGGACTTTATAAACTATCTATCCTCACCAGCAGAGGAACTTCATACAAGAGATTCAATGTTACTGTCTATGGTGAGTAAATGTAATTGTTTCATATTATAAATGTAAATCTATGTCAGACAGACTTACCTCATATGATCAAATTAAACGTTACTGAGGACATTTAAAACAAAAATGTCAACTGCCTATTAGTTTACATTAGTATCTAGTATACATTCTTTTAATTACAGATCAAATTGACATTTTCGTTACTAATGTTATTTTTGTTTTCCAGCTCATCTTGCCAATCCCGTCATCACCAGAGACTCTTCAGACTGTTCTTCATCATCTGAACGTTCATCAGTGTCCAGATGTTCACTGGTGTGTTCAGTGTTGAATGTGAGTGATGTGACTCTCTCCTGGTACAAAGGAATCAGTGTATTGTCCAGCATCAGTGTGTCTGATCTCAGCATCAGTCTCTCTCTACCTCTGGAGGTGGAATATCAGGATAACAACACTTACAGCTGTGTGATCTACAATCCCATCAGAAACCAGACCACACATCTGGACATCAGTCGACTCTGTCACACATGTAAAGGTACATCAACAGTAATTAGTGTCTATTTACTGAATTGTTCTGTTTCATCAAATATCACATAGATTAAATATTTTCTGCCTCTGTCCAAAGGGCAAAGGTATCATTGCTCTGGGTCTATGGAGGCAATGCTGATATGAGGCCAAAGTTAAGTTAATAACCCCTTTCTGTTTTAGAACCTCCGGGTGAACATGGAGTCCTTGCTGCATGTCTTTCTGCTGCACTTCTGCTTGCACTTGCTGGTTTGATGTACTTTCTCTACAGGAAAATAAAAATATGCCACAAAAGGTAGGATTTTCCTTCAGCTTCTATATAGCAAGAAGAATTGTATTTACGTTTTTGCTCAAAGTGCTTATAGTTGATGTTAATAATTGAGAAATTAACTGTCTCCTAACCCTAATTCTTTAGGAAATGGGTTTGAACCACATACACATACAGTAGAGACAGCAAAGACAGAAGAAGACGAAGTACAATATGCTGAAACAGGATTTTTTAAACAAAATGGACAAAAAAAGGTATGATTTTCATGAAACATCATCTGTTTGCATGTCTATCCTATTTGACCAAGAAATTGGATGCTTAAAGGTTTAGTCCACCCAAAACATAAAAATCATCACTGAATCACCCTCCTGTCATTCCAAACCAGTTTGACTTGTGCCTGTCGAACAAAAATGATAATTTTCAAAGATTATCCAGGTTACTCATTTCAGTTTAATTAAAGTGACAGAACGGGTGCTGTCGAGCTGTAAACTGGCAAAACCCACCCTTAAAGTAAATCATTTTGTGATAGTCCAAGTCTTTTAAAGTCAATACAATATCTTTGTGAGGAACAGACCCACATTTGTCTAAAAATTATATCTCTATTTTTTAAAAATGTTTATATAGGCGATTACAGTGTAATACTGTTAGGAGTGTAATTATTTTAGAAACGAAATATTTAACACATTTCAAATGAACTTTAATGGGGAAACATGAGGCCATAGATCTTTTCTTCTCTGCGTGTAAAAACACCACAGTGACAGATACTTGGCATTTATTTATTTTGTCATGATGAAATCAATGTCTTTAACTTATTGAAATGTCTCGTATGCCTGCTAGAGCTTGTTCATATTTTTTCTGTAGTTTGTTTAGGGTTTTTTTTTTTTTTTTTTTTTTTTTTTTGACTACATGCTCTGATTCAGCGTCTCTGTGCTGTGTCTTGGAATTTTGATGTGTGTTAATCCCGCAGATGTTCTCCTGAAGAGTTTCATAATGTGTCACATTTGTCTTACAGAAAGCTAATGAGACATTGGAAACAGAAACAATATACTCAGCATCGTCACATGAGCACTGACGTATTTCAACAGAATGCTTTTGTCTGGATTTGTCAGCTTTAAAACAGTGGATTGAGAAGAATAATTCAGAATGACTTCGATATATAGTATTTATTTTATTTTTTTTATTTTATTACATGTATATCTTTGGTGAAATAACCAGTCAAACTGACCGAGAAGAGGAAGATAGAAGAGCTCAAATTATTGAATTTGTCTGATGTTATGATTTGCATATGCAAATATCCTTCTAACTGCAAGACTCATAGTGAGTACAAAAACAAGCTAAACCTCACTTTAAATCCATTAACACAACATTTTGCATTACATTAATTTGTTGCCTTTGTTGTTTATGTCTTTTTTAAGAACGAGAGTATAATGATGTTGAAAAGCTATGCACTTCAATTAGACTTCTTAATGCCCTCCCCTTCTCCTATTCTTGCTTAGTTCTGAACAATTCACCTAACAACCAATGGTTGTTGATCTCCTCAGAGTTGCTCCTCCTTATTGTTCGTACAGTAAGCCACAAGACCCCACCCCAACCCCTGCTGTATTTCCAGTAACAGTTTCCTGTCTGTCCTGTGTCATAGCTCAACAAGTCATTACATGTCCCTTCATACCAGGCTGAAATTTGACATGCCTCTTTATATTTGCAGTATTTTAAAGCCATGGGGATATGTTGCACTTTCTTCAATAAACCGTTTTATTGTACCAGTAAGCTGCATTTCCAAATTTGTTCATTTAAATGCAAAGTCTTGAAACCCATTATATTTAGCTAACAACTTTTCTTTTTTTTTTCTTTTTTTTTTTAAGAAATAAAGGGTGTGTCAACCCAATATCTTTAGATAAGAACTTTTCTTTTTTTTTTCTTTTTTTTTTTAAGAAATAAAGGGTGTGTGGTCTCTGTGTCTTAATGTGACGAGATGTAGTCAGAATCTCAAATTAAAGCACTAGTAGTTCTTCAGCATGTGCATATTTTACTGTAGTGTGTAATCTTATGTACGGTGCATTTGTACATTTAGATGAATTGGTTGCATTTTCTTTTTACAGAGGAACTCTTGAACAATTACGAGTTATTGCCACCTAGTGGCACACACTTCAAAGCCAGACTGCTGCTTCAGTAGTGGGTATGTGTAATGTGTACAGTACAGCCAGTGACGTTGTGTCTTCAATATTCTGACTGTTTTTTGAACACAGTCAAATACAAGAAAAATCTATAAGCACATTTAAAATAATAAAAGTATGGTCATCTTTGTTATAGCTTGATTTGAAAAAGAAACTAGAGAATCTAGCAAGGTTGAAAGTCCGAGTCCCATTGTGACAGCGAATAAGCCTACTGTCATTTTATAAACAAAGTTTTTTATTTTTTTTTATTTTTTTATAGACCCTAATATGTAAACCATAAACAGAACTGACCTTAAACCATAAATAGAGTATTCAAAAAAAACATTGTATTTGAAAAAAACTTTAATTAGCCTATATGATAAATGATTTTACAAAAGTTCAAATATTTCAGATTTACACTTTGATAACACTATGTACTTTCCAAACTATTGTGTTATAATTGCTGCTTGTAAAGTCTTTCAAGTAGTGCTCACATCCCCAATAGTATATGGCGTCTAGTAATACGTAGAGCGTACGTATAGCTCCCCCTTGCTATAGAAGCTGCTCACTGCAAAACAAATGGGAAGAGCTTACGTCTATCTCCTCCTCGCTAGAGCTCCAGCAAGGAGGAGTGAATGTAATTTGGGCCTAATGGGTGGAGCTAGAATATCCAATCACACCCTAACCCTACCCATAACTCTATCTCTCCACCCCATTAGGTGTCCAGAGAGGTGGACGTCATTTAGGGTGCGTCTCAATTCTTATTTGTGCATCCTCTTTTTCTTTCCTCGCTTCCTTTCCTTGCGTCTCAGCTCCACCCCCTGTAGGATGCGAGGGAAGGCTGCAAGAATAGAAAAGGAGGACAGAGGAATCGGAGGAAAGCTTATTTGTATATTTGAATATTCTTGATCACTGGAGCATCACTTCACTGCATCATCAGCTACGCTTAAAGGATCTGCCCTTATGTTGTTAAAGTTTGGTTATTTAAGAAATTAATAAATAATAAAGTAAAGCAAGATGCCCTGTTATATATGTGTGATATGATTTATTTAAACTGCAAAGGTAAAGCATAAATTTAAATTATTGTGACAGATTTGAAGGAGGAGGAGAAATTATACGTGTCAGGTTTCTCGACAAGAAAGACTTCCGCAAAGGATACACCTGTGCATCCTCGCTCAAAACTGGAAGCCTCACTCCTTGATCCTCGTCTCCTCGCTGTGCCATTAGAGAGTTGAGATGTCCTTCAAGATGGTTTCCGGGTCATAGGATGGAGGACGGAGGAGCGAGGAGACGAGAAGGGATATTGAGAAGCACACTTGACTCTGCAGTGAGCACTGCTTGGGATTATGGGAAGGGTTAGGGTGTGGTTGGACCGTCTAGCTTCACCCATTACATCCAACGAAGGGGAGCTGGACGTCAAGCTCCACCCAACTGGCTCACAGTCTATCAAGTCTTTGGCTTGTGTCATGTTTTAATATTGCATTTTACGCATGTTTGCCCAGTAGATGTCCTCATTGTTCTTTGATACCGGTTTCATGAACAAATCATTCTTTATAACTGGTCAACAAAATTTGACTGAAATGTTTCAAACATTGTGCCTCTGTGTCATCCACAAGCCGCTTAATCAATTAACCTGTGTTTCATATGCGTCTGACGCTCATCTTGACTTTTCTTTCTTTCCTTCATTCTTTCTTTCTTTTATTTATGTATTTATTGTCAGTGCTCATACGCTGTCAGTCTCAGAATACTGTTGTTCTGGTAGTGAATTAAAAAGCACTAATTTCCTCTCACTCTGCGCTAAATGACATGTACGTTTATCAACCTGTCTGGATCTTACGTGAAAAAAAAGTAGAGCGACAGCAGTCATGCCCAGCACAGCATAGATCAGTGAAGGAATCACACTCTCAGAATGAACATTTGACTCAACAGCTTCTGTGGAAAGAAAATACTAATATCAGCACATGAGGAGTCTTCATATTAAATGCATGCTGGTGAAAGTTTTTTGATAGAGAAGATGAAATATGTTCCTGTACATTTTACAATAATACTGAAAAAAGTAAACACTTATATCAACAGCAGGCAAACCTGAACAAAATTGAGTGATGTCCAGATGTGTGGTCTGGTTTCTGATGGGATTGTAGATCACACAGCTGTAAGTGTTGTTTTCCTGATATTCCACCTCCAGAGGTAGAGAGAGACTGATGCTGAGATCAGACACACTGATGTTGGAGAATAAACTGTTTCCTTTGTACCAGGAGAGAGTCACATCTCTCACATTCAACACTGAACACACCAGTGAACATCTGGACTCTGATGATGATGATGATGATGAATAGTCTCTGGTGATGACAGGACCAGGCAGAGGAGCTGGAGAACAAAAATAACATTAGTTAATCGTAAACGGTGATTTGATCTGTGATTAAACTAAAGGATATTGGATACTATTGTAAACTAATAGGCGGTGGACATGTTTTGCCTTAAAGGTAGGGTAGGACATTTTGGAGAGGCTAGCAATAGCAAGTTAGCTTTGAAAGCTTGAGAGCCCTTAAAGGGTTAGTTCATCCAAAAGTGAAAATTCTGTCATTAATTCCTCACCCTCATGTCGTTCCAAACCCGTTAGACTTTCATTCATCTCCGGAACACAAATGAAGATCTTTTTGATGAAATCTGAGAGCTTTGTGTGCCTGCATTGACAGCTACAAAACTGTCACTTTGACACTTCAAAAAATTCATAAAGAGATCGTAAAACGAATCTGTATGAACTGAGCGGTTTAGTCCAAATTTTCTGAAGAGACTCGATCACTTTATATGATGAAAACTGAATTTAGACTTTTATTCACATATAAGCATTGATCCGCGAACATAAACAGAAGATCAACCGAACCTGCTTGAAACGCGAGAACAAACCTCATTCTTGCTGAAGCTCAAACGTGCTGCGTAACACGAGAATGAACCTCATTGCTTCTCGCATGTCAAGCAAACATGCTTGAGCTTCCGTTAACCACAACTTCTGCTGATTCATTTCGGCATTGACAGTGTTGAGAAGCAGGAGGACATCCTATTATTGCATTGAATACACTTTTTTTTATTCTGAAACCCTCCACAGAAGATAGGCTATGTAGATAGATATGTACATTATTTTTACATTTTTTAGAACACTTCTATTATTGATTGTTATCAGGATGGGAAGGGAGTTTCAACCAGTATAACTAAAAGTACTAATGAAAAACAGTGCCTACCCTACCTTTAAATGTCATCATAAGTTTAATTTGATCATAGGTGGAAAGTCCGTCTGACATAGATGTACATTAATAATATGAAACACTTTACTCACCATAGACAGTAACACTGAATCTCTTGTATGAAGTTCCTCTGCTGCTGAGGATAGATAGTTTATAAAGTCCAGTGTGTTCAGTTCTGATGTTTCTGATGGTCAGAGATCCAGTTTGATTGTCTATCTGGAGTATTTTCTCAAATATCATATCAGTGCCATCGATATAGATGTTCTGTCTGTGGATTTCAGCAATACGAGTGTCTTTATCTCCAAACATCCACAGTATCTGATCATCTTTCTGTACTTTAACATCAGTGTTTAGAGTGATAGAATCTCCCTCAGTCACTGATACCGACTTCACTGCATCTGTACCAGCGCCAAACACACCTGAAACACAGTGAATTATATCTTTGGCTGAACCAACAGATCTGGAAGTTAACCATTAAAAATGTAATATTGAGCATATTTGCAATTTAACAGTTTAGCACAGTGATATGACAGGATATGGTTTCTTTCAATGTCTGTTTCCACTGTTCATTGTTGGCCCATTAACTTCTCTATAATGATCTGACGAGTTTTATTCAGTGATTTAATGTTAACCACTATGCAATAATATAAGGAATATATTACAAATTTTCAAAGTTAATATTGAAAAATTGGACAACTTCTAAAAAATAAATATAAATCTAAAAAATAAAATAAAAACATTAAGAAAAAGACGAATCAAATAGATAAGTAGCAATACACATCTTACCTTCCACACAAATGAAGAGCAAGATTAAACAGCTCATGTATGCAGCATCTTAGAAAAGTGACTGTCCTGTGGGTTCAGTTCACAAACAGAGCATGTGCTGAAGATTCAGCCAATGGCCGCTCATAGTGTTAGAGGAAGTATCAGAGGTGACCAAAATGGTCTTCAGTTCCTTTCTTAAGTCCAAAACACATTGATTTTAGCATCTTCTTGGTTGTTTAAATATAGTTCAATGTACCAATAGCCTACATGTTTACATGTCCATCTCATCAGGTTACTGATGCTCTTTTCAAACACCTCTTTCTCATGTTGTAAAAATACAATTCACAGTTTAGTCTTTTTTTATTTTAAATTATTCCTAGGTTGTGAAAGAAATACCTACTTTTTGAAACCACAGAGTGTTAAAAAGGCATCAGATGATTTTTTGTTGCTTAGCACAACAACATCAATGTTGGTATTTTGGGCTGAGGTTTATTCGTGAGAGGTTTGTAAGTGCGTGCAAAGGCCGAAGAACATCACCAGCTTTGTGGTTACAGCTCTCTCTTATACCTTCCGTTCACAAGACAGCTTTCCACTTCATGCAAACAGTGTTAGAGATAAGCTCTGTCTATAGTACTTACAGGATCCATTGATTTCTTTACAATACTGAGGAGTTTGATTCATTTCAATGACATGAATCTTTTGAGTTTGCTCATCAAAAAGATTTGTTCATTGACTCGTTCAATGTCACTTTCTGCAGGTCATATCGTTACACCTGTAGATGGCAGTAAGTCAGAGCAATATAAATGGCTTTTTACCTGTTTTTTTACTAGAGTATTAGAACTGCAAAAACTATTCGTTATATCCTCAAAATATAGTAAACATTCAGGCAAGTTTATATGCTTTTGTGTGACACCTCAGGTACACCTCACCGCACATCTCTCGAAGCATGTGAATCTGCAACTAGTTCAAGTTTAATTTACAGTTACACGTATAGGCTACCTAATATCTGTTTGAATTAGGTCAATCATGGTGCACTAAAATACAGGCAGATTAACTATATGTGGTGTTGCCACCTAATGCCAGGGAATGCAATTGCTAAGGTGTTCGATGGTTTGTAACATGTTTTTGTTCGGTCGCTAGGATGTTCTGGATAATTGCTGGGTTATAGAGTTGTTACTTGTATTTTACATAAAAGTTGTTGCGTTGCAAGTATTATAGCGAGTGGATTGATCTATTCTGAAATGTATACATTTAACATTTCAGGGAACATACTTGGTTAATTTATTTGAAAAAAGTTGCTAAAACCATGACACATTTTATTTTATTTTTTACACTAAAGAAAGATGCTAATAAAAGATGTGAAGATGTGTAAATATGTTAATCTGTATGGTTGCTTTTGTTTATTCACAAACACTGTACATTGTGCATTAGGACATTACCAAATGAAACCTATTCATGGGTTTCATCAGGTCCCTTTCCACAGGTGTATAAAATCAAGCACCAAGATTATGAATGCAGACTGCATTGTGCTTGATTAATACACCTGTGGAAAGGGACCTGATGAAACCCATGAATACTCCTATACTCTATGGGGCCACTGGAAGTTCAAGTGCAAAACAATAGAGTTAGGCCTACTTTATCTAGTGTGTAATGTTGCTGTTTTAACATGAAAAAGCTCTGAGTTCTTCTCTATATTAAACATGTATACAACACAAATTATTAAAAAAAACAAAAAAACTTTGCTTTTTTTTTATCTCTGTAAATGTCACGGTTTATGAAATCACTGTCTCCTTTCGTCTCGTCTTGGATTGTGTGTGTGTGTGTGTGTGTGTGTGTGTGCATGTGGGCGGGGTCGCTGATCACTGCAGCTGATCAGCACACCAGCTGTGTCTGATCAGCGCACCAGCTGCAGCTGATCGGCTACCCTATTTAGTCCCTCTGTTTTCACCTTGTCTTTGTCAGAGCGTTGTGGATGTTCCCGTGTGAGTTTTCTGTCCAGTTCCAGTTCCAGTTCCAGTTCCAGTTCCAGTTCCAGTTCCAGTTCCTGTGTGTTCCACTTGTCGCCGTCTCCTATGCTCATCATTGTTCCTGCACTTCAGTTATCCAGTCATCCACTTCCTGGTTGCCGGTCCTGCTCCGTCTCTGTTTCTTCATTATCATCTTCACCATCTCTTCACCAGAGAGGATCAGGCTGTCCTCAGCATCCCTATGCTACCAAGTGCCTTCACTGGACTATCAACCATCACCACTCAACCTGCATCTGATTTACACTCTTAATAAACCTTTATTGGACTTGCACTTGAATCCTCGTATAATTTCCTGACAGAACGCTCTGACCATCATGGATTCAGCAAGTACTTCAAATCTGCATGAGTTCCTGTCACACTACACTTCCAGAATGGATCTACAGGAGGAAGATCTGACCAGCACAGGACGAGCAGTACAAACCTTGGTAGCACAGGTGTCCGAGCTCACCCAACAGCTTCAACATCTAGCTTGTTCCACTGCGCCCAGCCCACCGCCTGTTCCCCTCACACTACCAGCATCCAGCCGCCCACCTGAACCTAGCCTCCCTACCCCAGAGTCTTATTCTGGTGAGCCGAACTATTGTAGAGCATTTTTAACTAAATGTTCCATGTTCTTCTCCCTCCAACCACAGACTTTCAGCACGGAGGAATCCAAAGTGGCTCTTGTGCTCACACTACTATCAGGACGGGCGGCTCTGTGGGGAATGGCGGTGTGGGAAAACCAACATCTATGCTGTTCCTCGTTCCAGGCACTTTCGAGAGAGATGAGACGTGTTTTTGACCGGGCGGTTGCTGGACGGGAGGCAGCTCGTCTACTCGCTGACCTTCGCCAAGGCAATCGCTCGGTGGCGGAGTACTCAATTGACTTTCGAACCCTGGCAGCCGAGTGCCACTGGAACGAGGAAGCGCAGTGGGACATGTTCCTGCATGGGCTGGCTGACCGCATCCTAGAGAAGATAATCATCCTGGATCTGCCCGGAAGTCTCAACGGTCTCATCGAGTTGGCGCGAACAGAAATGAGGCAATAGTAACTAATGCATTCTGTACTGTATGTATAGAATTGGTTTTAGAAAGGATAGACCATCTGAATCTGACCCTGGTGGTCAGTGGCGAGCCAACCGCAGAAGTGAACGGACCAAGAGCCTGGTGTGGCCAGCCGTGGCATCTTTGGAACCATCATCATCCTGTGCCTTCATTTGAAACACAGATAAGAACACACGTAAACCTACCCGGGTAGTGAAAAGAGCATACATACTCCAAGAAACACACACACACACCAAGAACTTCCATGGACTTTTCTTTATTTTAAGTTATTTTTTTCTGGGGTTTATTGTGCGTTGTGCACTCAGGAAGCCGGCTTAGATAAGCAGGGAATGTAAATAACTGTCTTAAATTTTGTGTAATACATTTCTCAAATTTACCTGTTTTGTGTTGTCTGTTCTCTGCTGACCTTTTTACTATTTCAGGCTCCGTAGTCGTACCTAGAGCTTCTGATAATAGCCAGCTTAATTCATAGTTACTTAAATTATTTATCGGTTACACTAACCTGAGGGAATTGGGAATTGGGTTACATGTTTCTAATCTTTAATCTGCAAAATATATTGATTTCAGTCCAAACAGACTTAATAATAGGGCTGTGTACTTTCTTAATTTCTCCAGTACCAACAGCAGAACCGATAACATCTGAGTTTATAGATACCGCAGTCTTTTATAATTTAGCACCAGGGCTTTTTTAGTACCAGGTCCTAGTACCTATACAACACTGAACTTCTGTCCATCCCCAATGTAAAACATCGATTGCAAGGAATCATCAGCTGCTCAATAAAAAAAGGGAGTAAACATTCCTAATAATAATAATAAATAAATAAAGTGGCTATCTATTAGGAAGGTTTACTCACTTTTTCCCCAGCCCTGGGGAGGCAACAGCTCAGCCCCTAACTCTGGGTATGAAATATATTTAGTAAGAATATGAGGAGAGTCTTTGGCTTTAGCCAATAGGAACATACATGACATCATATAGAAATACATTGTATAACAAGTCCATATGTGGTCAGTTTCCGGCTAGATCTCCACATACACATCTGTATCCAGAAAGGCCTCCAATGCTTTAGAATAGGTCCATATAATGAACAACAGATGTTACCAGTACATTCATACAGAACAAAGAAAACTTATACTGCATGCTGAGCGTTAAACTACAACTCCTAACAGCAGCTGATGAAAGTACACATAATGTTTATTACAGGCGTTACCTTGCTAATTCTGTCTCGCCAACCGTTTCTAAATGTGATGTCATGTTCACATTAGCTAGACATGTAATCATTTCTATGAGCACTCAGCCTATATGTACCATGGTATTTAGCGAAGTCTCAGCAGATTTCTCAGTACAGTCAGATTGGACCGTAGTTTGTGTCTGAATGTCCTCATATTCACTGCTGGGGTCATATTGTCTATTGTGAAGGATAGACGGTTCAGTATTAAGTCAGATTGGACCATAGTTTGTGTAAAAGCAATTGTGCAAATTTATGTATTTATAATCAAATGTTTTCTTAGTTCCTCATAAGATTTCAACTGAGACAGTTGATACTTAATGACATTGAAAGCTGTAAAGGATGCTTTAGAGACTAATTGGGAAACCACAGTTGATCAGCTAACCCTATTTAGTCCCTCTGTTTTCACTCTGTCTTTGTCAGAGCGTTGTGGTGTTTCCCCGGTGTGTGATCCTGTTCCTGTTCCTGTTCCTGTGCTGTTCGTTGGATTGTGGATTTTCCTCTTGTCTTTGTGATTGACGTCTGTCTGGACTTCTGCACTGAATCACCGGCACTGCCACAGAGGATTACTGCACTGGATCACCGAGCACCACCACCAAGTTGCCTACCAAGGTCCCTGCGTCACCTTCCATCTGAGTTGTGTCCGCCTGACCTGCATCTATTCCCTTTGCTAAATAAAGTGTTTTACTTGCACTTGCATCCGGTCTCGTGATTGTTACAGAACGCTCTGACGAAATCATGGATGCAGCAAGTTCGATTGACTGGGACAAGTTCGCCTCTCGCAGCATCGCGAGAATGGACCAACAGGAGGAGAACATCTCCAATACAAGTCGGGCGGTCCAAGCTCTTTGACACAGGTGTCTGAGCTCACCCAACAGCTACAACATCTAAGAGCTCCCACTGCGCCGCCCACACCACCCGTTCAGCCCATTCCACCAGAGTCGCAAATTCATCGCGAACCACGCCTACCCACACCTGAAGGATATTCAGGTGAGCCTGAGTTTTGCAGAGCTTTTCTTACCCGATGCTCTATGCATTTCTCATTACAGCCACAAACATTCAGCCAGGAACAATCTATGGTGGCATTTGTCCTCACGCTGCTTTCGGGAAAGGCGGCTCTTTGGGGAACGGCGGTGTGGGAGAACCAAGACCCATGCTGCGCCTTGTTCCAGGCACTCTCGGAGGAGATGAGGAGAGTTTTCGATCGTGAGAAATGCGTCTTTCATCCACAGTCTGTTCCCTTCCTAGGATACATCGTCTCGTCTGAGGGAGTGCGTGTGGATCCTGACATGGTTAAGGCTGTGATAGATTGGCCAAGTCCAGATTCCCGTAAGGCCCTGCAGAGGTTTCTGGGGTTTGCCAATTTCTATCGCGTTTTATTCGCAATTTCAGCCAACTAGCCGCACCTCTGACTGCCTTGACCTCCCCCAGAACGACGTTCAGGTGGTCCGATACAGCCGAGGCTGTATTCGCTAAAATGAAAAGTCGCTTTGTTTCGGCTCCCATCCTCGTTGCCCCTGATCCATCACGTCAGTTCGTGGTGGAGGTCGACGCGTCAGAGGTGGGGGTAGAGCAGTACTTTCCCAACGTTCTTCCACAGACGGCAAGATGCACCCTTGCGCGTTTTTGTCGCACCGTTTATCACCTGCCGAATGTAATTATGACATTGGTAACAGAGAGTTGCTGGCCGTCAAGTTAGCGTTGGAGGAGTGGCGTCATTGGTTATAAGGGTCGGGGGTACCTTTTATCGTTTGGACCGATCATAAGAACCTTGAATATATTAGATCTGCTAAAAGACTCAACTCCGGGCAGGCTCGATGGGCACTTTTTTTCTGACGTTTTGACTTTTCTCTCTCGTACCGCCCCAGGTCAAAAACATCAAACCTGATTCATTATCTCACATTTTTGATCCATCCGAACGCCCGGTTACTCCCGAGTGCATTTTACCCGAGAAGATGGTTATCTCCACACTCACATGGGAGGTCGAATCGAAGGTCAAGTCGGCCTTAGAAGGGGTAACGCCTCCGCCCGGTTGCCCACCGAGTCGATTGTTTGTACCGGAGGAGTTACGGTCCGAAGTCATTCGATGGGGTCATTGCTCCAACATTGCTTGTCATCCAGGAGTAAACTGGACTAGCTGTTTAGTAAAGCAACGATTCTGGTGGCCATTAATGGCTCGCGACATGCGCAGTTTTGTTTTGGCTTGCTCAGTTTGTGCCATTGGTAAGATGTCTAACCGACCTCCTGATGGGTTACTCCATCCGCTGTCTGTCCCTTCGAGACCCTGGTCCCACATAGCGCTAGATTTTGTCACCGCCCTCCCGCCCTCTAATGGCATGATGGTTGTTTTAACCGTATTGGACCGGTTCTCGAAGGCGTCACATTTCATCCCCTTGCCCAAATTACCTTCAGCCAAGGAGACAGCGGTGACTGTTGTAGACCACGTCTTTCGTTTACATGGCCTCCCGATGGACGTGGTCTCCGACAGGGGGTCCCAATTTGTGTCCAAATTCTGGAAAGAGTTCTGTAAGTTACTAGGGGCTACAGTCAGTCTGTCTTCGGGTTACCATCCCCAGAGCAATGGTCAGACCGGCGAGCCAACCATGATTTGGAGAGAGTGTTGCGATGTTTGGTGTCCAAGAATCCTTCATCCTGGAGCCAAGAACTTTCTATGGTTGAGTACGCTCATAACTCGTTACCAGTGTCATCCACGGGCCTCTCTCCATTTGAATGTAGTCTAGGGTACCAGCCACCAATTTTTGCGAGTCTGGATTCCAAAGTCACGGTCCCCTCCGTTCACACCTTCATCCAGAGGTGCCACCGCACATGGACCAGAGCCCGTGAGACTCTGCTCCAGGTGGGGGCACGCACTAAGGCTAAGGCCGATCGCCACGGTCAAGGCCTCCCGTATACGTCGTGAGTTAAAAAGTGTGGCTTTCTACCAAGATTATTCCGCTCCACTCCGTGTCTAATAAGTGTTACGGCCAGCTCGTTTCGACCGTACATAAAGTATACAAGTACACTGAGGTAATGACTTGCAAGATTTTATTAGACTTCAAAAATACAAATAACTTAATATAACGAAGTCTAGGGTTCAAAATCAAAGGGGAAAAATCATAATCCAGATGGGGAGGAGAAAAGATTGGTATGGGCTGTAAACAAATAAAGGTTCGCAAAACAAGTGACTTCTCCAGAGGCTGTCGATCCCCTGGACGAAGTGAAGAGGAGTGGTTGAGTCCAATGTTTTATCCTCTCCGTAATTAAGTGGTGAACAGGTAACAGGGGTGTGCGATCTCCCACGCTCTCCTGGAAGAACACCGCCACCAGCAGGCGAGCAAGTAGAACGCAGGGTCGTAACCAGTGATGGGAATAACGGCATTATAAATAAACGGCGTTACTAACGCCGTTATTTTTTTCAGTAACGAGTAATCAAACTAATTACTGCTTCCTCCATTACAACGCCGTTACCGTTACTGTCAATAAAAATGCGGCGTTACTATAATTGAGCTCACTGAAGCGGTTTTCATCCGAGTAGGCTCTCTCTCAGCCATTGGAGCTGCAAAGTTTTTTCTCTGGTGTGTGAGTGTTTAGCGAGGCGAGGCGAATGCCGAAAAATAACCCCCCAAAAGATTATATTATATTATTATTATTTATGTTGATACATTGTTCAGTATTATATTGAGAGCACTTTTGTTAAACTTACTATTGTGAGGAAGAAAATACTTCAAGTAGGCTATACAGAATGTCTACCAGTTGTAAAGGTGTGTGAGTTTTATCATTTTAATTATATGCACTAGTGTATGTGTATGTATATTTTTATTAGGCTACTATTTATTTATTTTTGGTACATTTCTTAAGAAGCATAATTTATTTTTAGACTTAATTGTTGGCCAGTTGTGGTCTGTGCAATAAATATTAAAAGTTCTAAACCATCTATTGTTTTATTGTTGCACTATAGTAATGATAATATTTTAATATTTAAGTTAATAGGTGTCTCTCACATTGTCCCACAGCAACATTAAAATAGTGTAGATTAGTGTACAATGTTTTATAATAATAAGATGTTCTATTTAGTGTCAATTTCATTCATTTAACAATTCATATTGGGGGTATCCAAGAAATGTCTTATATTTAAACGTTTTTTTTTTTTTTTTTAAGTAACGCAATAGTTACTTTCCCTGGTAATTAGTTACTTTTGTAATGATGTAATTCAGTTACTAACGCAGTTACTTTTTGTGAGAAGTAACTATAACTAATTACTTTTTTTAAGGAACTTACCCAACACTGGTCGTAACATAAGCTAGCTCCCAAATTCATCAGCCTGTTCACTGTCACCAAGATCATTAGTCCGGTGACAGTCTGCCTCAAACTTCCTCCGGCGTACAGGAGAATTCACCCCGCCTTTTATGCTCGAAACCCGTTTTTCGTTCTCACCTTAATCCGCCGGCCCCGGTTCCCCCACCGCCGCGACTCGTAGATGGGGAACCTACGTATTCGGGTAAATGGTATTCTGGGCTCGAGACGGAGGGGACGCGGTTTCCAGTACCTGGTGGACTGGGAAGGTTACGGTCCGGAGAAGAGAAGTTGGGTTCCTGCTAGGGACATTCTGGATCACACCCTTATTGATGATTACAATCAACAGGTAGGTGCCTCTGGGAGCACCAGGAGGCGCTCCTAGGGGGAGGGGTACTGTCACGGTTTATGAATTCACTAGCTGTGTCCCAATGTGAAGGCTGCATCCTCCGAAGGCCGTATTTGAAGGCCGATTGGCCGTATTTGAAGGCCGACTGCGTCACAGCGGCGCGACGAAGGACGTCCCAATTCAAAGACTGCATCCTCGAAGGTCGCATTTGAAGGCCGATTGCGTCACCGCGGGCGCGATGAAGGCTGTCCCAATTCAGTTCTGCATCCTACGAAGGACGTATTCGAAGGCTAGTTGCTTCATTGCGGCACGACGAAGGCTAAAAGCGACGCCAAATGCACCCTTCGTTTCCCAGTGAGAGGAAGGATACAAAAACGGATCCTTAGTGGCCTATCCTACCCTATCCTACCCCATAAGTCATTGCGCGCCGGTGACGACAGGATTTTCATTTGAAAAAATGGCGTCCTCGAGTTCGGTGGTGGAAGAAAATTCACTTTTAAATGTAAGTATTATCTTTTCATTTACTTAAATAGCTAGCGAAACCACAGACAAAAGCCACAAGTTTTTCTTTCTTATGAACTTCATGTTAACTCCTTTGTTACCATTGGGTGGCTTTATTTGTCAGGTGGTTAGACGCAAAAGTTGTGCTAATTACTTCAATAATTTTCAGGGAGTAAGGAGCAGACTGCTCAATTTATTAAATTGCGGTCTGAAAATCACCATCTATTTACTGGGGCAAAAAACTCCGCCAGCGTGGCTTGGAGGTAAGACAACAGTTGTAAAATTTGCGAAGTCTGTCTCACTTGTGTATTATAATAAATATCACTCACCCTAGAAAACCCACAACAATAAGAAAAGCAGTAGATGATGCAATGGGTTTCACTTTTATGTGTTTTTGTAGTGTTGTCATGCAAGTTATGTCTACAAAGGTTTTAACCACATTTGAGTATCCAGAAATATAATTTCTAAACTATTTTCAATGCATGTCCTGATGTGTCATTTTTCAGTGTTAACAATGCACTAATGTTAAGATTTCATTTGCACCCCTGTGTTATAATTTTTCATAAGTACCCTTTTCTGCTTTTTTAGAGCAATTCTGGAGAAAATGAGGCTGCTGGGGAAGGTAACCCCCATGCAGGCAAAGAAAAAATGGGACAACTTAAAAACAACATATAAAGTAAGAAAGTTAATACACACATCTTTGCTGAAATGTATTGTGCTGTTGTTGTTAACAAGCCATGGTTAATTTGCTCTGCCTTAGGATTGCAAGTGTCCTGGGACAGGAGAGGGAGTGGGTGGGAAACCCACTGCTGAAACGTGGCCCTGGTTTGTCCTCATGGATGAGGTGTTGGGGCAGAGGCATTCTACCAATCCCCCTGTCCTTATTGCCTCAATCCGTGAGGACACACCAGGGCCAAGTTCAGCAGTGGGTGGCCACAGTGCGGAGGAGCCAGCACCAGCACCCGCAGCACCAGCACCACCACCAGCAGCAGCACCCGCACCACCACCAGCAGCAGCAGCACCCGCACCACCAGCACCCGTAGCACCAGCACCAGCAGAAGCACCTGCACCACAACGAGCACGGAGAAAGCGGGACTATGAGGAGGAGATGCTGGACCTCATTAGAGAGGACATGGCTCTGCAAAGGGAGGCAGAGGAGAGGAGAGCTCGAGAGAGCAGGGACCGGATGGACAGGCTGTTTGCGCTTCTTGAGCGCATGGTGGAGAAATAGTTTTTTTTTTTTTTATGTATATATAAATGAGGATTTTTAATTTAAATTAAATGGAAAGAGGAAACTTAAGTTTTGTACAGTTTATTTTTGTAATCTAAGTTATATTAAATTATCTATTTTTTTTTTGCTTAGTGGGTGAGTCTGCAGGGGAAGGTAACCCCCATGCAGGCAAAAAACAAAAAACAAAAAAACAACTTAAAAACAAAATATAAAGTAAGAAAGTTAAAACACACATCTTTGCTGAAATGTATTGTGCTGAAATGTTGGGTGGGAAACCCACTGCTGAAACGTGGCCCTGGTTTGACCTCATGGATGAGGTGTTGGGACAGAGGCATTCTACCAATCCCCCTGTCCTCATCGCCTCAATCCCTGAGGACACACCAGGGTCAAGTTCACCCGCACCCGCACCCGCACCCGCACCACCACCAGCAGGAGAACCAGCACGGAGAAAGCGGGACTTTGAGGAGGAGATGCTGAACCTCATTAGAGAGGACATGGCACACAGAGGGAGGCAGAGGAGAGGAGAGCTCGAGAGAGCAGAGAGAGGATGGACAGGCTGTTTGCTCTTCTTGAGCGTATGGTAGAGATTTTTTTTATTTATTTTTTTATTTTTTATGTAGATATAAAAGAGAAAACTTTCCTTCTTTACAGTTTAATTTTTCATTTACATTAAATGAGGTAATATATATTTAAAAGAGGAAATTTA
Organism: Leuciscus waleckii; assembly: GCA_900092035.1. Taxonomy (NCBI): domain Eukaryota; kingdom Metazoa; phylum Chordata; class Actinopteri; order Cypriniformes; family Leuciscidae; genus Leuciscus; species Leuciscus waleckii. The sequence continues at coordinate 816 of FLSR01000761.1, read as the reverse complement.
GGTTGTGAACAGTTTATTTTTGTAATCTAAGTTATATTAAATGAAGTGTTATTTATTTTTTCAAACTTGTGTACAGTTTATTTAAAATGAATAATAAACATCTTTTTTTTCTATTTCTGTGCATTATTTTTTAAATAACTTGTGTCGGGATATGAAATAAAAAGGAATAGTTCTTGACATTGCTTATTTTTTTTAATGACAGGTGCAATTTGAAAACAAACTATATTTTGGAATAACATTTGGAAAAAAAAATTATATAGATAAATAACTTTTTATAAATAATAAATAACCATTTACAACATAACTTGTATATAATCTGACAACTATTTAAATGAACAGTACATAAAACAAGATTTCAGCTGAGCAGAGAGACCCTGGTGATGCTGCTGGACCCGGGTGGGCTCCACAATAGAGACCCTGGTAAGGCCTCTCTGCCGGTGAGTGGGACATCATCTAGGATGGTCTCCAGAGTGTTTGACTGCATAATTTCCACTGTCCACTGCATTGTCTAACAACAAGTTTGCAGGTGCATAATTTCCACTGTCCACTGCATTGTCTAACAACAGGTTTGCAGGGCTGACTCAATCGACGGCTGCCATCTCACTGAGAACATTTCAAAAAGAGGGAAGAATAAAATAAATTAACTCTCATCCTCAAATCAAAGCATCAAATATTTCAACATGTAAACCCATTCTATGGACATACATTTTTGGTTTTGCCCATAATAGCTTTAAAGTTCTCTGACTTGCCTGTTACAAATAATCATGGTCAATGGGAACCTCCTCCAGGGCAGACACCTCTGCAGACAGCTGGTCA
>FLSR01000760.1:10869-30686 GCA_900092035.1 Leuciscus waleckii | reverse complement strand
CTACGCACTACTCTGCTCCTAATGTGTGTGCATTAACTTGGATGGGTTAAATGCAGAGGTCAAATTCCAAGTATGGGTTACCATACTTGGCCGTCACTTTCACTTTCATTTATGTTTGTTCGGTCGTGTAAGGTCTCGGTCTCTCTGTCTCTCTGTCCCCTATGGTTGTCTGTGTAAAACTGTTTTGCTGGCAAGAAGCTTCAAATTTTATAAGACATTGTCTTCTGTGATTATAAACAAAATCAATATGGTTTATTGCACATAAACCACATGTAACCACACAAAAATAACCTTGTCATGTAAAACATGTGTAATACCTTTCAGTTGCTGATGGTGTTTCTTCCCTGAAGTTTGGTCCCACATCCATTGAACGGTCACTCTTCACAGACACAGAGCTGGACACAGGTGAGCCTGATCTTACACTAATATATGAGAGAGAGAGAGAGAGACAGAGAGAGAGAGAGAGAGAGAGAGAAAAAAAACTTTACTACCAGCTGTTCTCTTGTATCATTTGAGGATGATTTAGTGTAATTAAATACAGAATAGCCCCACGATTGTCCTTCTTAAGACTTAATGGATTGATGTATTTATGTTTGTTCAGTCGCCAAATCAGGGTGTCTACAGATATAAACAAGTTTTTTAAGACTTTTTAATGCCACTTTGAATGAAATTTAAGACTGTGATGTAAATACACATTATATTACATACGTAATTACGTATATGTATTATTTCATTTTTAACCTAAGTAATTGAAGTAATTGAATTAAAACTAGGGCTGGGTATTGACACAAATTTCACAATTCGATTCGATTACGATTCACAAGCTTGCATTCGATTAGATTTCGATTCGATTCAATATTGATCATTTTGGATATCAGGTAGGCTACAATTCATGGCAAATTTTCTCAAGGAAAACAAATCTCTTACATAATGCTGTAAACTATGGGAGTCAGTTGTAGCCGACTAGGCTTCATTAGCCTACTATAATATTGAAGGTAAAAATTAACAGATTTTTATACAAACAGTTAAATTACACTTTTATTTTTATAATAATAAAGTTATATGAAATATAAACATTTAAATGGTGGCTGTCATAAAAACTTGCCATATTTATTCAAACATGCATTAAATATTGAAGAACATAAAAAAATAATGAATATGTAATATGATGCATATATTTAACAAAATGCTCCTCTCTAGAGTTAATTTTTCTAGCTGACTAGCGAGTCTATGGTCACTGGATATGTTTTTTCTGAGGTAAATGTGACGTTACATGACATTGTTTACAAGCTGTATTACTGACATCTTTACACGGTTGAAACACTGATTGAGCGATGTTTATTTTGCGCTGTAACTGGTATTATTACGGGGAAGAGAAGATCATGTGCTGCTTCTCTTGAGTTGAGCTGAGCCAGAGCGATCTCACGCCACAGCGCCAAAACACTATTTATGTTTTTGAATTTCATAAGAAAATGGACTTAATTTGAAATCTGAGACTTTGTTTAATATCAATAGTAATAAAGCACAAAGATTATTGCGATTTTTTTGGATGGGACGCGCGCTACAATGTTCCATTCATTCAAAAACTGAAAACAGGATTTAAGAATCGATATCGGTTCGTAAAAATGGAAATGTATTAAAATACAGAAATCAATATTTTTTTACCAAGATTAACTACTTGTTTAACAAGTATTAACTACTTGTTTTTTTACTAATATTAACTACTTGTTTATTGAACTAATATCAATGTTACATTTGCAATCGTGAGAATATTCAGCAAAATAGCTCCTGTCATGTTATGTTACTTAACTATATCATGTTATAAACATTTTGAATTTTTACCTCAGTATTCTTCTGTGAGTTTTTTTTATGTGTGTGTTATGAGCATGTGTTATGCTCATTTGATTTGATTTCTCACTAATCTCTCTCTGAGACAGGCAGCGCGAGTCTCAACAGCGTTACCCGAAATACATTATCATCAATCGCTGTTTATGTAATAAAATCAGAATCATTCTCGCGATTCGATGCTTCACTGGTTATTTGACGGACATTAGGTCCGTCAGACTGGAGAAATATTAGCGCTAATGTGACCAGAAAAATGTAAGACCCATCGAGTTTTTTGAATTTATAAACAATAAAATCAATATGGTTTATTGCACATAAACCACATGTAAGAAATTAGCGAAAATAACCTTGTCATGTAAAACATGTGTAATACTTTTCAGTTGCTGATGGTGTTTCTTACCTGAAGTTTGGTCTCACACCTATTGAACAGTCACTCTTCACAGACACAGAGCTGGACACAGGTGAGCCTGATCTTACACTAATGACACAAAGAACAGAGTAAGGAGGAATTTAGTAAGGCACCTTAGTAAGATTTTTTGGTAACACTTCACTTTAAGGGGTGTGCATAAGACTGATATGACACCTTCATAATCATGACATGACACATGTCATGAATATGAAGGAGGTTTTATGCATGTTTATGACAACTGTCATTAAGTGTAATTCGCTCAGTTATACATTAATGCAAATATGAAATTGTTTGAGATGTTTTTGTTATGACAGATTGACACAAACCAATACATCATAACCTGTCAGTGTCTTTGTCATGACAACTTGACATTACTATGACAACACAACCGGTCATAAATATGTCATAAACATGACATAGCAGATTAATTATCAAACTAAGAAACCACTTAGCTTTATGGGTTAACATTACATTAAACTGTCAGGTGGTTGGTTTTGACATCAGCTGCCATTTTTTTTTTTTATTAAATCCTGCATAGAACTTTTTCTCCTGAGAAACAAGCGTACAGAGCCATCTTTAGAATTTTGTCTTTGAATTCCCGTTTTTGTGGTAGCTCAAGTAGCTATTTAAATAGCATCATTTTAAAAGAATAATAAGCTGGTGAAGTGGATTTACTTATTGTACTGTTATTTAAAGCTATCATGAGCATTGTAATGTTTAAAACAGATGGCTTCAGTAAATGTCAGTAGACCGGGAACCTTTTAAAACGAGCAGTTCATTTATAAATCCATAATATTGCTGTGGAAATACCAACTAGGGCAAGAATGCAGTTACCATGGATACCAACAGATAAGATGGTTTATTGCTCTAAAAAAATTAAAAGCAGAGGCCATAGTGAAGGAGGTGGAATTTGGAATTCACAGCTGCTTCAATGTATATGTAATGAGTGATTAAAATCAAGGTATTAATTAATATTTTTCCTTCTAAACATCACATGAGTTGAATGACTTCTCTAGGTGTCACGGTTCATGGATCTGTGTGTTCATTTTGCGTATCTGTCTGGTGTTTGTAGGTGTTGGGTTTGTGTGTGCAGAGCCATATAGAGAGAGAGTTGCGACAACTCCATTGACTACAATGGAACGCTTTTTTTACAGCAATGGCGGCTCGTGGAGCCTCTCAATAGTTCCCCGAAGTAGTAGCAGCGCGGTAGAACAGACCGTTTGTGATGGACTTTTATAAAAGGTAAGACGTTTAAAGAATACGATTGTATATTATCAGTACATCTGAATCAAATTAACTTGTATTAAAGCATGCTAGTTGCTCTCTAAATTAGTAGTTTTAGGGGACGTTATCAGATAAAAGATAGGTCATTGGATAATGTTAGTAGCGCATAACAAACCACGAACAGCCTATTAATGGTTAAACCCATTCTATTAATGCAGTTTTATCCTTTGTTGTGTGTGTGTTTCTGTGTGTTTCTGTGTGTTTCTGTGTGTTTCTGTGTGTTTCTGTGTGTTTCTGTGTGTTTGTACGACAGAATCAGAGTTGCTGCTGTATTCATCACTCTCTTCAGATTCAGATTAATGTCCTGTGTTTGTGTGATGGATCAGACTCATTTTGTACAAAGCAGATGGCGTGTCAAATAAAAAATAAAAAAAACATTTTTTATTGGTAATATGAATACTAATCTATTACAATGTTAATGAATCTCATTTGGACCATATTTCTAAAAATAAAAATGATATTTTCTATAAAAAATGAACCCTGAAGATTTTCTTGCTCTGTGAAATTAGTTTAGTGTCAATTAAGCAGTTAATTTTCCTCAGCAGCTCTCATTACTGGAATGCGAAAAACAGTGATGATATTCAAATGGTAAATTATTTATTCATAATGATAGTATTTGCTGTACTGGCCATAATTTGCTGATTTTAATTAAAAAACAGTTGTGTTTGCGCAGGATTATTTGCATTACTGTATTACAGTAATGAGAATCTAATGAGAATCATCAAGAAAAAATCATCCTTTGAATAATTACAACTAACTCAAGAGTAAAACATCTGCATGCTTTACAGTAATGAGAATTAGAGCCGAGTCTATTTTTCATAACAATCTGCTTCTGCTTCTTTATGCAAAATATAGTCTATGTCTTTTGATTTTGCACTGAAATATGACATTGTTAGATTTCAACTAAATACATATGTAATATTTATTTTTATGGCCAGTTTTCCATGTGTGAGCTCTCTCATTTACATGAGTGTGGCGTTACACCATCAGACGAGAGCACTCTTAACATCCAGGAGTGTGTTTAGCTCGGTCACACACACACAAACACACACTCTTCTGTGTCCGTGTCCAATCAGCCGCTGTGTCTGAAAGCCTGATCGTATCTGTTGATGGTGTTGCACACCAGATGCTTGTTTCAAAGCTAATTAAAAATTTAGAGTCCAACTTTTTCAGCTGATCATTGCCCCCAAAGTTTGTGTCCAAAAAAAGAAAGAGAGCAAGACAGCACGGGAGAGAGAAAGAGGGCGAGCGAGAGGGAGAGCGAGCAAATGGAGGAGTGGAAAAATCAATAGCCCAGTCTCTGCCTCCAACATCTTAATGTGAGCGGCGAGGGAGAGATGTGTCGGTCTGATGGAGCTCTCGTCAGCCCGGGTCACGTGACCGGCCCTCGGCTGGGACAAATCGCCCTCGGTAGGGTGACGTGATCAGCCTCGATAGGGTCACGTGATCGGCCTCGGTAGGGTCACGTGATCGGCCTCGTTAGGGTCACGTGATCAGCCTCGTTTGGGTCACGTGACGGGCCTCGGTTGGGTCACGTGACGGGCCTCGGCTGGGTCATGTGACGGGTCTCGGGTTGGGTCACGTGATCGGCCTCGGTAGGGTCACGTGATCAGCCTCGTTAGGGTCACGTGATCAGCCTCGTTTGGGTCACGTGACGGGCCTCGGTTGGGTCACGTGACGGGCCTCGGTTGGGTCACGTGACGGGCCTCGGTTGGGTCACGTGACGGGCCTCGGTTGGGTCACGTGACGGGCCTCGGTTGGGTCACGTGACGGGCCTCGGTTGGGTCACGTGACGGGCCTGTGACCGGCCTCGGTTGGGACAAATCGGCTTCAATTGGGTCACGTGACCGGCCTCGGTTGGGTCACGTGATCGGTCTCGGCTGGGTCATGTGACGGGTCTCGGGTTGGGTCACGTGACTGGCCTCAGGTTGGGTCACGTGACCGGCCTCGGGACGGAGTGACCATGTTCTCCTGCTGGGCTTCTCCATCTGCACTAAGGGCTGGCCTACATTCGCTCGGCTCGTCTCCTTTGGCTTTAATGAGTGCTGCGATGTGTTTGCTTTGAACTGTACACACACACACACACACACACTTAATTAGCTGTCCTACTCGACTTCACACTTATTTCTTTGCCGTCCCTCCCTCTCTTACTCTCTCTTCATCCTTATTTCCATTTTTTTTTTACCTTGAAATGAGAACTAGGGGTTTAGGGATGTGTCACGCTATATATTTCACAATCAACTAGTTTGGGGGTTTTGGGGTCGTCCAAATGACTAGCCAGCCTTAAGAAAGCCTTGTATTACCAGACCCAAATAAGTACTTATTTATACTTTTATCTCTTTAGTTTCTTTTTACAGGCAAATATTCAACAAATTACAACTAATTGAACCATTACAACTGATTATTTAAAACAATGACATTTTTCACAAAAGGGCTGCTGTCCATCCGTAGCCAGACTTCTGAACAAGAGCAACATGATCCTACTGTCACATTCACAAAGACAACCATAAAACAAATGGAGACTTTGTTTATTCATGTGGTGAAGTGGTTTTCCCAAGGATATTGTTGGTAGTGTACCTTCGCTTAACCAGTGTAGCGATGCTCAGATATGTCAGACATGTGTCTGGATATGAAGAAGAGCTTTATTGATCGCAGTGGGAAGGACGATGAGTTTGTAAGTGTGTTTACATGTTGCTGAAGCTCAGAGTCGAGAGTCTGTTCTGCCCTTTAAACTAGACAACTCAATGACCCCAATACTTCATTCTTAACATTTACATTTATTTCTGCATTTCTAAGATGTTATCTTCTTTGCTATAGCATTATTATTCATATGTGTAGCACATCAGAGAGAGTTTCTCAGACAGAAACTTATCGAGCTAACCATATTTCAAAGACAATAGTAGCAAGAATAAAATTTCAACTGATTGCTTTTCATATAAATATAAACTATAATACAGTTTCATTTAAATCCAATTACACGGAATTAAGTGTCCGGAAACATTACATTCAGTTTGCACTCTATTCTTTCCATGATAAGTACTCTTTTTTAAAGTATTCTGAAGTTCACTTTTCTTCACTAGGGAAACAAACAGAGTAAAGTTTGGCGTGTTTACAGTGTCTACTAGATCATGTCTCTTCTGAGAGCTAATAAACCCTTGGTTTTCTCTCGCTATGAAGTCAAACTCTCAGGAAGAGGATGTTTTCTTGGCAGAAATGCTGATCTGACGAAAAGCAAAGGTGCATTTGTCCACATCTTCATCTGTCCTCCTCCTCTCTCTCTCACACAGGGGGTCAGAATACATGTTTTCAACCACAATTTGGAAGCAAAAACGTGATCAGCTTCCCCTCATTGTGATGAATGATTGACGTCATTTATTCAATCCGAATCCCTCTAAAGGGAAGAAGTCAAATCTCCGTCGGTCTCCTGTCGTCCTGTTTAGCTAATCCCTGTCCTCTGACATTTCTGGCTTGGCGTATTTGCGATTACATTTATTGTTATTTTTGCTAATCAGAATTCACGGAGATCCCTTAGCGGGCTTGTTGGAGGGGAGGACATAAATAGATGATAAATAGAAATGAATAATCTTTCAAATGCCAGGGAGCTCTGGGAGTGTTTTCAGATGTGTTTTAGGAGGACACGCGTTTGAGAACAGACAGATGGACTTCTCTCAACACACCAAAAACATGCCTCAAAAACATAGTTTGCAGCTTAAATGACAGACTGATCTCATGAAATGGCGTATGTATGACACGCCAATTCGTATTTCCATTTTTGGCGTGTTATCAACACGCATAATCAATTTTCAGCGTGTTTATCAACGCCGGTGACTTAACGTTACATTACTGTATATATAAATATATATGACCTACCCCAACCGCGTCCCTAAACCTACCCGTCACTGGGGTTAATACCATTTATGAGTGTTCCCCTACCATCCTAGGAAAAAAAATATTGCTCCCCAGATGTAGATATACATTTTGCTCCGTTTCGCTCGGACATTTAACGGCGTACACATACACGCGGAATCACTCTGACGTTTAACGGCGTAGACATACACGCGGAAGATGACGGTTCGTTTCGGCGTGGACATACACGCGGATAGCTCAAAATGCGTATAAATAACACGCCACTTGACTTGAAAGTGGCGTGTATGTTTACGCAAAGTCATGATGTCATGTTGTTAAATGAACACTAAAGGCAGTAAAACATCCATTTTTATTCCCTTTCAAACAAAAAAATAAAAATAATGATTACCAGGGCAGATTATCAATTAAAGACTTATACCGCATCCCAATTCACATACTATCCATTCTAAATAGTATTTGATTAATGTGTCCCAAATCGTAGTATGTTGAAATGATTAGTTTCCAGTTATTATAGAGCGTATATGCATTAATGTCACTTACTTGCCGGAAAAGTACGAGAAAAGTAAAAGAAGAGCTGCTGCATGACTGGATTTAACAGGGGAAACTGGGAAAACACCAGTAAAACGGACGATTATCGTTTAAACAAAGGTTGGAATCGATAAAGTGTTCCTTACAACTAAGATCCAGAGATCCATGCATATTGACATGCAGCCAGAAATCATGCTCCGATTACCTCACACACACACACACACACACACACACACACACTTCAAAACTTTTAGCCTTTTATATTCAAACCAGAGTCGGACAATGATAGAGAGACTCGAGAAGAAGTGACAACATGAAGAAGCAACAGGACATTTCTGAATGGTTAGTTGATGAATTTGTGAAGCTGATGTGTAGTTATCTTCTAGTCATTGATTAGCATATTCTGTTTTGATAATCTATAAATCACGTTCCTGGGGGCGGGGTTTATGTAAATTAAAGGGTTTGTGATGTCACTAACCCGGGAAGAAGCTCATTGTAGTCTCTACCAGCCGTTTGTTGTAGTCCTTAAAAAGTGATTTCTGAGATCTCCTCTTGTGCTTCTCGGAAGAACGAGTGTAATAATATGGGATCAACAAGGACGTGAATAAATGATGACCACCTCTCGCCTCAGTGTAACCCCTCTTGTTTTCGGCTCTGTTTGTATTCGGCCCGTAAGACCCGGTTTCTTCTGTTCACCGTAACACGCGTGCTGTTGTGGAGCGGCGACTGGGAAAAGGAGAGAGAACGCCAGCTTTGATCAGTGTATCAGGAGAGAAGAGGAGAGGTTAGGCCGGAGGAGTTTGAACTCTTTATTCCATGAGATGAAAGGAGAGAAACAGGAGAAATCCCACAGAAGTGAAGCTGCTCTGTTCGGTCTGACCCGTGAGTGAAGGGGCGGAGCCTAAAACTCCCTCGTCGCCATGGGAGACGCCGGAATGTAAACAAATGCGATAACAATGTAAATGAGGTTCCTGAAGGTACACTACCAGTCAGAAGTTTGGGATCGGGAAGATTTCTAATGTTTCTAAAAGAAGTCTCAGTTACACTGAAGACTGGAGTAATGATGCTGAACATTCAAACTTCTGACTGGTAGTGTGTATATACTATATACTTCCGGAAGCGAATGTATGTCACTTGGATCTCTGTTGATTGTGTGTCCAAACTCCAGCACTGGAACATATTGTTCAGAATGTGAGCGATATAAACACTCGGATGCGTCTGGCCCACAGAATCCAGACTCGAGAAACTGTTGGAGGTGAGAGCCAAGATGAACGTACGTCCTTGTGTGTCTTTGGCAACTGAGAGAGAGAGAGCAAGAGAGAAAGAGATGAATAAGGGCTTACAGAGGAAGATGATGGGTGATGAGAGACATTTGGGATATATCTATAACAGAGGGAAACAAAATCACATCATCAAACAATAGTAAGAGAGAAATATGAGCCTACAGGCCTTAAGGGACAACAGCGCTGAAATGGTAGACTTTTACAACATTTATCTTCATCAGGACTCCTTCACAGAGAGAGAGAGAGAGAGAGAGAGAGACAGAGAGACAGAGAGAGAGAGAGACAGACAGAGAGAGAGACAGAGAGAGAGACAGACAGAGAGAGAGAGAGAAAGAGAGAGAGAGAGATGCACTTATGCGGATCAGATAGGAGTTCATGTAAGGAAAAAATGTAACCTCATTTTAGTAAATGCATACTAGTCAAAAGTTTGGAATAGATTTTTTAATATATTTTTTAATGTTTTTGATAAGTCTCTTCTGCTCACTAAGTCTGCATTTATTTATTATTACAATATATACGAACTGTGTTCTGTTTGAATATGTTGTAAAATGTAATTTATAAAGCTGAATGTTCAGTGCCTTGTGTCTTGTCAAGTAAAACATTTTATTTAAATGTATTTTATTTTAATTGCATTTATTTTATTTATTTTAATTTTTTTAATGTATTTTAGTTTGTTTATTATGTTCAATTTAATTAAATTTTAATTTTAAATTTTTTTAATTTTTTTATTTTTATTTTTATTAATTTTTATTTTTATTTTTTTTATTTTACATAATTAAAAGTTACATAACTCCAGTGCCTATAGTGTGACACATCACCATGCCTGCGAGGCCCAAACACATGACGTATGATATGAATCGCTCCAGTGATCACGTCATCACTTCTGTCTGAACAACATGATGTTTCACCTCGAGATGGAGATACACTGGCTCTTACAGGGAGGAAATAAGCATTCGCTCATGTGGTAATATAGTCTGATTTAAACTCTCTCTGACCTTCGTTAATGAGCGCAGAGCGAGACTGATGGGTCTCCTCCAGGTCCTGTAGACCAAACCACACTTTCACCATCTTCAGCTCGTATGAAATAAAGAAGCTAACAGAAGTGAACTGAATCCGCTGTCTTATTAACCTTCAGAAGACGCTTTTAAACACATGAGTGTAAAACTGTATGTTCTGCACAAGTTCTCTCCTCCTCTTTAGAAGGTTTCTCTGCTCTTCTGAAACTATAACAGATCTGGCCGCCACAGTCTCTGTATCTCAAGAGCCGCATCAATACATCAATATATATCATCTATATATATATATATCATCTCTGTATCATCTCTGTCTGTGGGTTACCAGGGGAAATAAGCCTAGATTTCGCAGTGCTTTGCTTTGCTATTGACTTTCTTTGGATCATGGCATGTTTGAACTGATGCTTACATGGACCGCACTCAAACACAGTAATATAGTACCAGCTGTAGTATTGATTTTTAAGCGTACGGAATTACTGGCCGTCACATGTGTCGAGCCTATTTTCATCTTTTGGCTCCGAGGAGGATTTTGATATTTTCAGAATATCACAGTTCAAAGTTACACGAAAGACAACTTATACTGTGACATATAGTATTTTATTCAATGATTTTGAATATCATTTGTTGAAGATAAGAGAAAGGCTATTGTGACATTATTATTATTATTGTATTATTTTATTTATTTATTTTTAAAATGTTTTAGTTTTTTTTATATATTTTTTTGTATATATATATATTTATATAATTGATATTATGTATGTGTGTGTGTGGGAACATGCCTATGTTCCCACAGCCCTATGTTCCATCATTTCCAAGTTTTTTTTTTTTTAATTAGGCCCTGTGTTCCCACATTTTCTTTATCATCAATTTGCATCAGATTTTTATACCCCAACCCTACCCTTCATAGGGGACTTGGGCTTAGTTAGTTAACATACCTAAACCTAGCCCTCACAGGAGGGAGACTTGTCTGGGATGTAATTGGGCTATCCCTGTACCAGCACAAGCACTAAAACCTACCCTTCATAGGGGACTTAGGCTTTATTAGTTAAATGCGGTATAAAAATGACTTGACTTAGAGTTTCATTTTCAGAAAAATCTTTAAAATTAGATATATGTATATGTATATGTATATGTATATGTATATGTAGATATAGATGAGTGTGTGTTGTGTGTAATTTATATATAAATATAATAATACATATTCGCACATATATTATATAAACAAACTTTTATGTTAGATGTGATTAATCACGATTAATAGATTTGACAACACTATTTATTTTATTTTGTTTTATTTTTCTATTATTTTATATGTATAAGTTATTGTGACATGTTTTATTATTTTATTAATTTTATTAAAAAAAAATTTTTTATTTATAATATTTTTATTTAATTTTAAGTATTTTCTATTTCATTATTAATTTAGTTTATCCTTTAATTTAATTTGATTTAATTTTAATTTATTTAATTTTGTTTCATTTTTCTATTATTTCTAAAGTCGCCCACCTTCAAGTTCAAGAGGCATTCAGTTACTTCTAATGTGTCAGACACTGTGCCGCGTTCAGCTCGTTCTCAACACGACACCTAATGAAAAAGACACTTTCCTGAAGGCTTTTTACAAATAAATTGACAGCTTGAAGGAGCAGAGCGAAATCTGCGAGGCTTTGGTGAAATTAGTCTCGGTTTCGTCTGCTCACGGCTCAGCAAACGCAGGGTTACGCCGTGAAACGGTTTCAGTTGGAAACACAACAGGCTCGTCCACATGGGCCTGAAAGCATCTGTCGTGTGCTGGTTACCTGAACCCTGCTGTTGAGAACCAGCTAATGAGGAGCCGGCAGCCAAGGCTCAGATCCCCTGGAAATGAAGCTTTTATTTGTGTGTTGTTCGCCGGCACTGGCTCCTCTCTAGTCGACTGTTCTCGGCTCAGAAAGCGAACAATAATGCATCCTGACCTGTTCTTGGCTCGCCGTTATCGTTCTGTCCTTCGAGCCGAAGCTCCAATGCTTCAGGTGATTTGTCATTTTCCCACCGTACACTAGCTCTTTTTCTCTTTTTCTCTTTTTGACAGCAGTCCTGAAGTGTCCACTATCTCCCTGTGAAGGCCTCCTTCACCTCTGTACAGATGAAAGGCTGTCAAAATGCTTCCAGTTCACATGGACTCGCGGAAGTGATCCATGTATTATGAATTTTTAAGGCCAGACAAGTAGTTTGTTGAGGTCTATTTGTAAAGAGAGACTATACGCCTGCGCACATATATATTCAAACGCACATATCGATAGACTGACACGTAATACGCGTGAGCACACCGTCACCGTTTCCACAGATTCGCGGTTTTGAAGTTTACGTGGAGATGATAACGCTTTTCAAAAATGTTTTAACTCTTGCACCTTGGATCCTGTTTCAAGGTTTGCGTTCTCAAACACTGTTGTCGTGCAAATGAACGGCCAGAACACATTAAAAGTTTCTGTTTTCAGTAAAACGGTGTCGTGTTAGCAACGTTAAGTTAAGTTAATAACTAATGATCGTTGCAATGGAAGTGAATCAATCAAAACTAACTTTAGCTGGACAATAACTTTATTCTAGATCTGCTGTAAAGCCAAAACAATCTCTAGCTGCGTTTCCATTACCCTTCAAATTGCGCAAATTGAAATTGCGAATTGAAAATACGTCCAATGGAAATTCCGCAAAAACTCCCATTTATCGCAAAAAAGTTTTCCCGCTCGCATGAGGAGGTTTTTCAGGCAATTCAAAAAAGGAATATTTCGCAAAACTACAATGGAAACAGACATTTCCAGGTCAGCTGACGTAGATGACCGGGTGTTTGGACAGAATACGAGACAGAGTTCTTTATTAAATTCATAAAAGACAAAAGAATTACAGGAATACTGGATTCTAAACCTCAAATAAATGCCACAATCAAGACCTGGAAGCAGATATGAGGGAGAAACACCCAGAAACACCTCATATGTGCCGCTCACAGGTATATGCTTGGATAACACGCCTACGTTTCCTTCCATTAATAATAATAATGGCTAGTGCGGTACATGGCTGTGATATATATAAACCTACCAACGTCCGTTGCCATGATTTTTGGAATGACTTATCGCGAGTTTACGTTTTAGTCGCATAACATCGGTTAATGGAAACGCCGTCATTTCGCAATAGTTTTTGATCGATATTTAGAAAAAATCGCTAAAGTTTTGCACAAATCTGTAATGGAAACGCGCCTTCTGTTACTGTAATTTCCTATTATCTCTGTAAAGCTGTTTTGAAACATCTATATTGTTAAAGCGCTGTATAAATGAAGGAGACTTGACTTGACTGAGTGTTTGACCATGTTGTGTTTGCTCGGCCAGCCGCTCTTAGTTCTGCTTAGCTTCTCCCTCTTTCTGTCTGTTTTCCTCCCATCTCTCCACATTTATGCCCCGGGGGAAATCTGGAGGTTGTAATATCTGTGTGGCTGTATCACTGTCCGGTTTACTTTCCTCAGTCGTTCATGTGAGGCCGAAGCGACTGTGTTTGTCCAGTGCGATCTGATGGACGGTTATCCGGCTCACAGCAGAGAAGCCTTTCAGTGGACCTGAGAAACAACAAACCAAATCAAACACCGTCGGGACAACATAACACAGTGTACTTTACTTTACTTTATGCATTATGACAATTCTGATTCAACTCATACAGCAAAAAATAAATAATGATAATAATCAGTGTTTTGCCTAGCTTACAAGTAAAAAATATCTTTAAATCAAGATAAATTGCATAAAGTATTAAAATCCCCTGTAGTCAATAATTTGATCCCATTAAAACAAATCTTTGATCACCAAAATTACATATTTAAATTTAAACGTTTTCTTCATGCCGTAAAATATCTTGAGTGTAACTCGACACCCTTGCCTCATTTAGTATGCGTTGTTCTCTGAATATGCAAATGAGCCCCGCCTCCACTCACTCACTCACTCAGCTCAGAGATCCACTGGTTGACGATCACACGTTGATCTGATTGGTTACAAGGTAGTTTGTGACGTCAGAAACACCAGCGATTTCAAAGCGTGTTTTTGAGACTGTCTTTGGTTCACTGCAGTTTTAAGGAGGAAATACTCAGCAATGCTGTCGACTTATGAATCTACACACACAGGGCCCTATCTCGCACCCAGCGCAATTGACTTTGTACAGCGACGCACGTATCATTCCTATTTTGCACCCGACGCACAGCGGACTTTTCCCTCCACAGACGCACGTCTGTAAATTAGGGAATGAACTTGCGCTCCCGGGGGCGGTTCAGCGGAAAGAGGAGGCGTGTTCCGGCGCAAAAGTTCCCTGGTGCTATTTTGCAGTTTCAGAAAACAATTCCGCCACAGACCAGGAGAAATCTAGTCTAAAGTCAGTGGCGCGTTCAGATGCTATTTTAAGGGCGTTTTTACACCATATATTGTAGAATTAAAACACTTTAAACCCAAATGTCAAAAAAATTACTTGAATCAATGAACAGCATTAATAAAGCCCCAGTCTTACAGATCATTAACTAAAACAAGTTGTTTTAGGGTTTAGTTACCCTTTAAGGGCGCATGCTTGGCCATAATGTAGCGTGTGCACAACACAATAAAAAAACAACCATTAACAAAACCAAATATCATAAAATATGACATGATATACATAACTGCACTGGTTCTGAATACAAATCGGTTATTGATCAGTCAATCACATGAGCCTTTAAAGCATGAAGACTGAGAGAGTTATTAAAACGTGTGATTGTCTGAGTTTGTTGTTGGGGTGTATATTACTGAAGATGATGATGAGGATGATGATGATAAAATTTATGTTAGATGTTTTGCTATAAATTACGCACATGGCATCTGAAATATTTATACATTTCTCTCAGTTATTTTGCTTTATTTCCAGATTCACTCGTTCTTACACTAGAACTCGTTCACACATGCATACTCTTCAAAAACTACACTTTAAATCTCTTGACAAACTAAAAGAGGTAAATGACATTTGTATGTTTTCTGAATAAAAGACACAGATTGTACTGAATGTCAGCTTGCTTATTTTGCTCAAGATAAGGATTTATTGAATCCACATGTCATGCAAACAAGAAGCTCTTCTTCTAACGATGCTTTCGGGAAACACACCCCAGATTGTTAATTGTCTGAGTTTGTTGTTGCCGTGTATATTATCGAAGATGAGGATGATGATGATGATAGGACACAATGAGAGCTGAACTGCTGTTATTCCACTATAACGCGAGTGTGTTTCTCTCTCTCTCGTCTGCAGGCCAGAATCCGGTGTTCCCCCCGGTGGCTCTGTGGGTGACGGTGGGTCTGGCCGTGTGTTTGCTGGGTTTGCTCATCGCTCTCGCTGTCGTGTGTCGAAGGAAGATCCAGGAGAGCTGCGAGGAGATGAGAGCTGGTGAGGACTCGTCTGTGCTCAGGAACAACACCTGGCCTTCAATCACATCTTAAGCCTTTCTCCTGAAGATATTAGATGATGATAGTCTCTGGATCCTGATCTCCTCTTAACATGTTCATCTGGATGTGTGCAGTTGAGTCTCAGTCTCAGATGGCATGGCCACTACTGGCCTGTTATTGTCTGTTATTTCATAATGATTCAAAAAGAAATTGTGCGCACATCCAGAAACTTTTGGCAGGTGTTCGATCAAATGAAGCATCAAACTCAAAATAAACAAGAATCGTCACACTGCCACTTCTGCTCCCGAGGATTTATTCAAATGAACACCGCTTCGACCCAAAGGGTCTTCGTCAGGCAAGCAACCATCATAGAAAGGTACAGTTTATATAAGTGTGAACCAACACACCTGACCTCATTAGTGAACTAATTACCCAATCAACCAATGCAATAACGACCTAATCAAACACAAATAACCACTAAAGCATCAAAGAACATAAAAACAAACTACAGAAAAAGAAACAACATAATATAAAAGAAAGAAAAAATTATAAATGTATAAACTAACCAATAAATAACAGATATAAGAAAAAAAATTTCACTAGAAAGGTTTCAAATCAAACTCCATATTTAAACCTTTTGGAGAAAGAGTATTAAGTGTATGTATATAAAATGCTTCCCTCTAAGATCTTATTAATGTCACCATTTATTTGTGAAATTACATTGTGCACCTATAGACCTTATGCGCCAGAGAAACGATGGCGCCGCCATCTTTAGAATATTGTCTTTTAACTTCCGTTTTTGCGGTCACCTTGTATATTTCTATGGCATCGCTGTCCAGGAGTAATTAGCTTTTGAAGTGGATTTACTTAATGTAAAGTTAATGAAAGTTATCCTGAGGACTGTAATGTTTAAAGCAAATGTATTAACAAATGTCAGTCGAGCGGGAAGATTTTAAAACGAGCCGTTCATTAATAAACACACAGAATTGCTGTGAAAATACAGACCGGAAGTCAAAAGACAACGAGCGCAGCGCTGAAAAGGGGCGGGGCTACATAAGGGGTGGCGCTACATAAGGGGCGGAGCTACATAAGGGCTATAATTACCATCAGGGACTGAACAGGGATTACTTGAACGATCACACCCTTGGTCGGCTCTCATCACTACATGCCGGATATTAGGAGCTCGTTTATGTACAAATCGTGGAGGATCTTTACAAAAATGACTAATTGTGGGACCTGAACTTAAAGTATGCCAGTGTTCACGCACTATATGTGCAAACTCCTTACTTAACACAGAATATGGAATAATACAAGATAACCTGTAAACTTAGAGCATGTTCTAGCAAGGCTTTCTTGCTGATCAATATGTTCAAATCGCGCTATAGCCTCTCTAATCCAATCATCTGTTTTTTGATGCTTTAGTGGTTCCAATTGTGTTTGATTAGGTCGTTATTGCATTGGTTGATTGGGTAATTAGTTCACTAATGAGGTCAGGTGAGATGGTTCACGCTGATATAAATTGTACCTTTCTATGATTGTTGCTTGCCTGACGAAGAACCTTTGGGTCGAAACATATAGTTCATTTTAAATCCTTGGGAGCAGAAGTGACAGTGTGCTGATTCTTGTTTATTTTGAACTAGACAATATAATAACATGTAAAATGGTAATATATTTCTATCATCTCTTTTTTTTTACGTTTTTATTTTGGAGGGTTGTAACGAAGATATTTGAGTTTCTGAGACGCTATCTCCATAATGTCCATGTCCTGCATGCTTCATTATGTGTTGTAAATGAAACTGCGCCATTCATTCACACAGAGACATGCAGAAAATGCAGACTTCATATGGACTTTTTGTGGTTTCATATTCATGCACACTAGTCCATTCGATCTTTCCATCTTTATGACTGTATTCAATGACACCGTCTGTGTTTTCGACATCACGGAAATCGTAGCTGTGCTGTTTGAGACCAGGAATGCATGTCAAGGCCACACTTCCAATCAAACTCTACTAGTACATTGTTGGCCCACATCCATGTTAATTCAGTGAAACCAGTTGCTTTCTGTGAAAACTGTACACGGTTGACTCATTTAACTGTATGAGGGTGGGTCTAGAGGCTCAATAACATGGGTGGGAATATAAGCCTGTTTGCTGCATTGTCTTATCGACACAGTGGAACCAATCAGATTACGGCGGATTTTATGTTGAATTGCCAAGCACTGCTGGCTTATGTGCCACTGTATACTGATTACCCAAGCCCACATTTACACTAAT
This sequence comes from Leuciscus waleckii, assembly GCA_900092035.1. Taxonomy (NCBI): domain Eukaryota; kingdom Metazoa; phylum Chordata; class Actinopteri; order Cypriniformes; family Leuciscidae; genus Leuciscus; species Leuciscus waleckii. The sequence continues at coordinate 12,776 of FLSR01000760.1, read as the reverse complement.
GGCTGCATTTGATTTGTTTGATGAAGATTAAATAAGTTCATATTTAAGAACGATATCTGCACTTAAACCAGTAGCTAAAGAACATTGCTCATAAAGAACATTTCAGAACATTGTAGAGCATCATTATATCCACACAATTGCCTGAAGGGTTGCTACAAATTACCCACTGAATTGAGAATAACCTTCTCATTTTTGAGGTTTCACGAGTAATGCTATAAGTTGTTCTAAAAGCTCCACAGATTCAACTTTAGTTGCCTATTTGGTTGAGAAACAGCATAATCAGCCCTATTATGAGTGTGAGAAAGTGATTAAACATTTGTTTTAAGGTTTGACGCGGTTTCCATGACAAATAACGAGCCATTGTTCCAAACTGTCATCATTACGCTTATAGTTTTAGAGTGATTCTCACTGTCGCTGGTTAAAACCTTGCTAACCTGTGGGTGAAGGTCTCTTATAGGAAGGATAAAACAAAGAATTAGATCTTTTTAACATTGTTGTTTCTCTTAAGTGAGTTTAAATGGTGAATAAATGGAGCTGTTACTTAAGTCTCCTGCTTCTCTGATTTTTCTTCTGAGAAAAAGACTACTGTAATCTCAAGTGTCAGAAAAGGGCATTCAATATGTTTCAATAAGAACATTTATTATTTAATTCTTCAAAGACGGTGCTATTTAATATTATGCAATATTAATTTTACATTACTGTGTCAACAATTTTCTCAATTATGTCTAATGTTATGTCTCTGTATGATGAAAAAAAAACTACTGTTCAAAAGTTTGAGGTGAGTGAGATTTAAAAAGAAACTAATACTTTTATATTTTTATATTTAGCAAGGATGCATTAAATTGTCAAAAGTGACACTAAAGACATTTATAAGGTTAGAGATCTATTTCACATAAATTCTGATCTATCTGTTCAATGAATAATCCTGAAAAAAAACCAATACTATATCAATAATTAGAAATGTTTCTTTAGCACCAAATCAGCATATTCTGAGGGACATTGAAAATTCAGCTTTGCCATTACATTACATTTTAAAATAAATTGTAATAATATGTATTACTGTTTTTATATTTCTGTATTTTTTATCAAATAAATGCAACCTTGGTGAGTGTATAATAAACCTCTTTCAAAAGCATTAAAAAATCGTACTGACACCAAACTTTTAAATCGTAGTGTACATCTGAAACAAAACTTATACACGAGTGAAGAATAACGTGGAAATCCACTCTCTTCTGAGCCACAAATGAGAAGCATTCAAGTAATAAAATGTTCCTCTGGGCTCTTTAATATGCATATGCATATTCAGAAGCTGCACCTGTATATCATGTCAAACTACTACCCATGAAAAATAGGAGGTTTTACAGAATAATAATATGAGTTTCTACATTTGTATCACACATGCTATGCCATATTGTCGCAATATGATGGCATAACATTTGCGTGGGAGACAGAAACTGAGAGCGCGTCAGTCACAGAGGTTGAGCTTTTGGCTTTGTGGTTGTTTGTGTTTGTGAGAGAAGAGTTTGGCTAAAGACACAGAGGTTTGGCTGTGTGGATGTGTGTGAAAAGCAGAGTCTGGCTAAAGTCACAAAGGTTGGGCTTTTGGATGTTTGTGTGTGTGTGTTTGGGTCTTGGCCGGGGTCCAGTCAGTGCACCAGCAGCAGAAACAGAGCTGATAGAATATTAATGGACTTTGACGGCAAACATTAAAAACCAACCCTTTAATCTGACACAGGCCATTTCCTTTCCCTTTCCAGCATGACATCCAACTGAGTCTGTGTATGTTTAATGATGTGACTGTCTGTTAAACCAGGTGTGCATCACCGCCTGCCTGCCTTTGTGTGAATGTGTGTGTCTGTGTCCACATCTACACCGGTGTGCATGCACATCTAACAATCTTGTTTGTG
>FLSR01000757.1:47483-64648 GCA_900092035.1 Leuciscus waleckii | reverse complement strand
TTTTTACTTTTTCTTGATGCTGTTCATTTTTATGTACTTTTCAGTGCTGGATGTCATTAATTTCTCTTTGTAAGTTTCATCGTTATGATATCTTGTGTTTACATAGATTTTTTTCCTCTGTTTTAAGTCCTGATTACTGCTGTATACCATTCTCTTTCTATAGAGTGTACGTGGGTCTGAGTTATCATTTAATGATTCATGAAAAGTTGAAGCTTCAAATGATGATTTACAAATGGAAGCACAGCTATGATCTTTTCTCTTTACACATACAACAACTTCATAGTGACAGCTATTTACATGTTTCAAGTAAATCCCATTGAATTGACAGCTATGTCTATTTGATGAGACAGTTAAGGCTGAATATTTAAGCCATTTCTCTTCACTGTATGTAAATATGTCCACACCAATTAAATCACTGGCTGCTTGTATTTCCAGCTCTGTTGCCCAAGTTCCGACATATTTAATTCTTGAACTGTCAATGTAGTTTGTAACAGAACTGTGTCCTTGTCTCAGATACTGACTGTACCTTCCTTCATTCTGGAGAATGTACGTTACAATTGCTCGTCTCAGTTTTCTGTGTTCTCGCTCACTTCCACTTACAGCATAAGCTACTGCTCTGAAAAAGCAGTTACCATCACCCACAATATCTTTGGTTTCACAAGGTTCAGCCATTTCAGCAATCTCATTTGGATCATTTTGTTCTTTTACAACATGTACAATGTTCAGCTTCAAGCAAATACTTTTTTGTTGTTGTACTGTTAATGGATTAAATTGAAAAGAAACACTGTTAGTTTGCGAAATAAATTCAACATCAGCTGCATCTTCATTAGGGCAGGTAGAAAACAGTCCTGTTTTCTTTATTTGATCAGTGCTTGTCAAATTGTTCAAAGAAACACTGCCAGTTTGTGAAATAAATTCAACATCACCTGCATTTTCATTGCCTGGGCATTCAGAAGACGTTCCTGTGTTCTCTTGTGTACATGCATAATTCACAAATAATTGATCTGTGCTTATGAAATCAGGTTACTGCAACTTTCCATTTCTGAGTTTTCACCTTCAATCACTCTTTCTGCATCAGCATTTTCCTCCACCACTGTATGGCTCACCAATCGATCAAGTTGACTATGTCGGTCAATCATATCTGCCTGCACACCAGTTACCTCAAATGGACGATTATATGCCTTCAATGACGGACCCAGTCTCCTGAAATGAATGACCAAAGAGCCTATGCTGGGATGGTAAACCACTACACTCTTACCACGAGCTGAAACTGTTCCATCACTGAGTCGTGCATGTGGATCAATCACTGCATACCACGAACCTTGTCTGACAGCATAGTGAATATAGCTATGCTTTATGCAAAAGAGCTATAAAGCAAAAAGGACAGTTTAAATCCCTACATTAAAAATTAAGATAATAATAAAGATAAAATAAAAACACAAACTCTGTGTTAACAGATGTGAGGAATGACACACACATTCACTCTAGACACAGTAACCCGTTACTGTCATTCTTTATCCTGTAAACGCCTTACTTTTATATTCAATTACACGCTGTTTTCCCTTCACAGTTACCACTCATAAAGTTCTTGAATTTCATGTTGATTTTTAAACCTAAATTTAACGTCCAACAACAGATATTTCAGCTAAATTAATATTTTTGCTCTGAATTTTAACTCTTTGTCTCTAATAGACTTGGTCGGTGTGTCGCGTTATAGCTGGGTGGAGTTGGCGTGGGGGAAAACAATCTTTTCCCCCTGACTGGAAAAGCATTGTGTTAACCCAGTGTAGGCTACGTAGAATCACTTCTGAAACATGGAAAAACTGAACCTTACTGTCCGGACAGTATCTGTGACAGGACAAATAAAACAATGGAATTGCCAGATATGTCATTTTCTCATTAAAATGTATGCTGCTCCTCCAAACATCACACGACAATAGCCTACTTAGCTTCATTCAAAGACTACGTGATGTATGAAGTGATTTATTCAGTGTTCCTGAATTTAAAGGATTTAGAGTATGTATTCATAAAATAAAATTACCATATAACAGTATTGTGCTATGAAATAGATATGCATTGCACATGGCATATTACAAAAATATATAAGTTTGTTTGTACTAGAATATAAACGTGTCAACAAATGGCTCCACACGATCCCAGCTTAGGAATAGGGTCTTATCTAGCGAATCGCTCAGTCATTTACTAAATTTAAAAAAATATATATATATACACTATATATAAACCACATTTATTTAACCACAATTGTTTGTCTTGAGCTGGTCTGCGACACGCAAGGCATTACGTCATCAGGTTGGAAAGGTCAAACTGGACGTATTGTGCAGAACCATTTGAAGCACCTTAAAACTGCGTTGATTTAGACTTCAACATCTTGGTTACCATTGAAGTTCATTGTGTGGAGAAAATCCTGAAATGTTTTCCTCAAAAAACTTAATTTCTTTTCCACTGAAGAAAGAAAGACATGGGGTGGCATTGGGGTGAGTAAATTATCAGGAAATTTTCATTTTGAGGAGAACTAATCCTTTAGCATTATGTTAATGCATTAGTTAAACTAGAAATCATTTTTCCTCATGTTTTGTTCAGCTTGGATCACGCACGTTTACAGCAGCAGCTCACTCCGTTTCCTCTGCTATTTTCTCCACAGAAATGCGTTATTCAGAGCTGTAATCTGACACGCCTGACGGAAGCTTACCGTACACAGACGACTAATCAATAATGACATTCATTGTTGATAATTGCAGCCATACAAATACTACTGTAAAACATTCACAACTTTATCCAAATGTTTCCTTATACTATACACGTTTGACTGTTATCACTATATTTTATCAAAAAGTAACATCTTACCTCAAAATCAGGTTTCACAGTCTTCTGCAACATAAAAAAACAAAAAACAAAAAAAACAAACACAATATGATTAAAACAAAAGCATTACATTTTACAAAAATATTATATATTTTATATATTGTGCTCTCAAAATGCACAACTGGCTTGATAGTATCCACATGACTTTATGGCACATCGTTTTACATCATGCCAATTTATAAATTTAAGCGATTTTAAACTATAATGTACTCGCAAGTTCTCTGAGAGAGTCTTCAGTCAATGACCACTCAACCAAAGCGAACAGTGTATTACACACATTTTTTCTCTCTGTGCTCTCGAATACTTTTGTTGGTATCGGTATTGACTACTAGATTTTTGGTATCGTGACATTCCTACAAACACATTCCTTGCATCCCTGCATTAAAATTGTAAGAAGTATAAAAAATTCTTAATTTGCATTCTGAATAAGTCGAGTCAATGACTAAAATACACATTTTTTCACAATACAAGCGAATTACAAAAGAATACAACAAAAATGACCCTACTTTCAGTATCAGTTAATATAACAATAGAATGAAAGTCATAAGAGAATTGTAATCTGGCATGCATGAATTAAATATACATTGATTTTTTTTTCGACTACTTGAGTTATACTGCCAAGAGCAGCAACTTTTTTACTTTATCTTAATGACACAAACTACAGAAAGAATATTAAGGAAATCTCACTTTAAAACCTCATGCACAGATCTAATTCGGAATCATGGGCTAATTATGATCATTATGAGCACAAACTCATTTTAACACCAAGCATGTACCACAATAGTTTAAATTTGAACAATGCCAATTTTATTTGTACGTACCAATTCCAATAAAAAAAATAATAAAAAATAATAAAAAAAGGTATATATATATTATATATATTTTTTTTTCCATTTAATCTTATTACAAAACATTTAATTGAAGCTGAATATCAGAATAAAAATAAACAAGCTAAAGAGCACTTGCACTGGACAATTTTGCCAAAACCATAGTAAAACAACTAGCCTAACTAAATATACATTCAATCATTAATAAAGACAAGTAAACACTCAGTAATTAAAAGACAACAAATAAAAAATTACCAATCGCAAATATAGATACAATTGAACAAATACATGATTGAAATAAAGTGTTTTTAGATTTTCAGGTATTCAGGTACAGAAAGCTGTAATTCAAATGTAAAATAACAGTACACTTTTTTTTAATAAATAAGTTACAAATACAGTTACAACAGTTATTTAGTCAAGAACGAGTGAATTTTATCTTTGTCCTTTCATTACTGTTATTATAGAGACGGCCACTCCTGTCACTTTAAGACTTCCCAATATGCCCGCAGCACTGAAGACAGCGCGCGAGCCGTCTCGCGCTCACGTACTTGACATGTGCATACGCTACGTCATAGAAAACAGCGCAGGAGTCTTCAACCGCTCTTGAATCGTTTAAGATCAATTTTACAAATCACATTTTCTGTGAGTGCGCTTCAATGTGCATAGAAAACAGCAAACGAGTCGAAAGGTTTAAAATAACTTTTTCTGTGAGCGAGCTGTGGATGTGTAAACAGCAGACAGCTCAAAAAACTCTTTCTTCCTTTCATCAGCACAAAAAAGTCGTGAGTCGTCTTGCACTTGAATTGTATAAAGTAATATTGAAATGCTCACAAAGGAATCGATAAGAGGAATCGAAATTTTAATTTTAACTAATAAAAATTAACTAATTTAACTTAACTTTTAAACTAATAAGAACAACCGCAACACCAAACATGTTTCAAACGGCAACTTATTTCTTGTTCTAATCAAAATGCTGGCCAGATGAATAAGATTAATTTATCACTCTAACAAAACGCTGTCTTTATACAATTAATCACAAAATACAACCACAAAATATTCAAACAGACAAAAAACAACTTACACTGGCCTAAAAATGTTAAATATGATACAGATTATTAAGATTACACAAAGAACAACCACACGCGCATGTCTTACCTTACCAGAAAGTAGAGAAAATGGCTTTTTTTCCTTTCCGGTAAAAAACGGAACAATACAGCACGCGCCCTCTAGTGGATGGCAAAAAAGTCAAAATGCTCAAGTTTTCTGGGATGTGCAGTTTTAAGGGGCAAGAAAATGTCATTAGCTTAGATTAAAACCCATTACACCTATGAAATGTCGTCATAATGAGTGTATATATATATATATATATATATATATATATATGTGTGTGTATGTATATGTGTGTGTAAGCACACAGAAAATGTTAAAAGTGCTAATATTCTTTAACCCTTACATTTTTTAACTGTAAAAAAGTTGCCAGCTTTAAATAATAAGGTAACATTATCACAAGCTCTTTAAATTATCTACACAAACAGAGACTGGGCTTTATTCAATTTGAAAGATTACATTAAAATCATAAATTGTGACAACATAATCATGTTTACCTAATGAATTACAGAATTAAAATTGATGTATTATATTTATATAAATATTCTAATATAATGAAACAGCAACCATAAAAAAGTAAAATAACTTTATTTAAACAGTTTAAGTCCGATCCACAGCAATGACATTATAGTACCAAGTCTTGCATTTTAATTTGTTAACTCAATCCATTGTACATTAATGCATGTTATATAACAAGTCTAAAGGTTTACTTCACCCAAAAATAAACAGTCAGTTATCATTTATTTTCCGTTAAATTGAACAGAAAAGAAAATCTTTTGAAGTATTATGGTAATCAAAGAGTTGACAGTAGCCATAAAAAAACTATGGCATTCAAATGCTACTGTCAACTATTTCATTACTAACATTTTTTACAATATCTGTGTTCACCAGAAGAAAGAAATTTATAGTTTGAAACAACTTGAAAATTAGTAAATAACAGAATTTAGATTTTTGGTTTGACTATCCCTTTTGAGACAAATTAATACTTAACATTAAATCAATACATTGACAAAACAATATTTTTTTTTAATCACTAACTATAAAACAAAGTGTCCACTGCAAGTATCATTGAATATAATTGAAATGTTGCCATGATATTTGATAAATGACTTAGGGCTTTAAGTGTAAAATACCAAACTTGTCCTTTAAATGGACTGTTTAAAGATCATTTGTGATGAAATAGAACAGTTAAGAATAAAATTTGGACACATGTTGCCCTCCCGAGAATTTTAGGTTTCTTTCGCTTTCTTTTTTATTACTCCACCACCAACTGGGCTGGAGCGTCTATAATTCAAGCTCTCAACGGATGGTAAAAAACCTGTTAGAAAGCATCTTTTGTAGCGATTTTTGTGAGCATATCAGTGAAGACCCCTGACCACTCGGTGAGTTTCACGTCTCTGTAAGCCAAAGTTTAATCCGTTTTAGGAAGAATTCTTCCAGTGCACCTATGCAGCCATTGTGGAGGTGGGGGGGAAAGCGAAAAAAAACCTAAAATTCTCAGGCCAGCAGCATGTGTCCAAATTTTAATCTTAACCGTTCTATTTCATTAGAAACTATCTGTAAACAGGGCTTTAAGTGTAAAATACTGAACTTGTCCTTTAACAATTAAAACTTCTGTGACTGCACTCTTGTAGAGAAGGTACCACTAGATCCACAAAAATCTACTGACTTACTTCAATTATTTTGGATACTCCATATTCATTGCATAAGTCTGAAAATTAAGCAAATGCTGCTGGATGATCTATATTGTCCTCAAGTCAGGTCATCTTCATTTATATAGCGCTTTTAACAATGTAAATTGTTTCAAAGCAGCTTTACAGAGATAAACGTATACTTTAAGGTAACAGAGATTGTTTTGGCTTTATAGCGTTTCTTAAAGTTATTTTCCTGCTAAAGTTAGTTTTGATTGATTCGCTTCCGTCGCAACGATCATTTGTTATTAAATTTTTTTAACAGAATTGTATTTTATTTTATCAATTCGGTGTAGATACGCAAATTGAGTTTCCCGACGACGCTTTATCTGTAGAGTGGGAAAGGGATCCTCCATAGGGAGAGACTAGTTGGCACTTCAGCACTGCGTTGTCATCGAGTCCAGGCGAAGGTCCTTCATCAGATCTGGACACGGCCTGGATCCGGCAAGCTGCAGGAAAACCTTGGGATAAACAAAGACACTAAAATAGCGTAACAATAGCGTTAGTGTAACGAGTACATCAGGATTTATGGGAAGTGTTCCCGGTTCCAGCTGACCTCAATAACAATGGCGTCTTCCAGGATTAAGTTGGTCACAGTTGGTAGTGATGTAACAGAGGCAACAATCTTCAACCACAGAAATGATTCCGTACTTTTGGTGCTGTGATCTGCATGATCAGCATCCTGAGAGAATAATGATTGCAGGGGAGTATTAATGGAAGTGTAAATTTAAATGTAACAACATTATATTATTGTTGTTTAAATAAACAATACATGTAATAAATATATAGTTTAAAAATATGACATGGAAATAGGGTATGAAAATAATGTACTACTACACACAACTTGAATAAAGTTTTCATAAGGAAAAAAATATGACGTTTATGATATTGATAACTGATATAATAACGTATTTTACTGACTATTTGACTTTTTACATTAATAAAAAAAAAACCTGATTGCTGATTAAAAACAATTGCTTATTGCTTAACCTCTGAGATAATGCAAAATGGCAGTAGTTCCTGCATGTTTTGAGATACCATTTTCAATTAATTCAAAAACACCTTAAACATGTCAAATGTCATAATTAATAAATTAATAAAAATCTTCAAAATTAATTATTTTGTGTTCTGCAGGACAAGTGAGTCAATGGTTTAGAACACATGGTTAAGAAAAAGATTACAGAATCATTTCTGGGTGAACTAAACCTTCAACAATTGCTAGTGGTTCAACGGATCACAAAACTCACGGTTCAGATCAAGACAATTTTTAAGTCACGGATCGGATCAATAAAGTCTAACTTCCTTTCACATACAGAAATGTAATCATGTAATGTAACTGCTCACTGTATACATTTTCTATAAATAAATCTTTGTTAAAGCTGTGTTTTGTACTTTGATTAACCTTAATGACAAATAGACAGCCGGTCATTTTAATACTGAATTGACGTATAATGATACATATTGTGATGTATCTCACTCTTGTGATATTTTTAATGATACATATCCTTCTCACTCTTGTGATATTTTAACCTAATTATGTATGTGTATGCACTATGCATCCATACAAGTGCAAGTAGAAAGAGGAATCAAAAACGGGCACTCACTATCTGCACACTATCTAAAACGGGCCTTTCTGTGTCTTCGTGCCTCTGGTGTGTGCAGAAATGCACACAGATAACGGCATGCGAGTACTAAATTACATTTTATTTAGCCTCTTGTAATGCTGGAATAAATTCAAACGCATTGAATGTGTACACTAGCAAGACAAAACACGAACATATAATTCATTTTCAGTCTATAAAGATTAAGCTTAAATTAAACCACAAATCAAATGCATGTTGAATTGTGGATTCTGATCAGTCCATTCCACAGATCAACAAAAGTGCTATGTTCCATGTGAATAATTTTGCAACACAATAACATTAAATTAAACAACAAATTTAATTATATAGGGATTATAAATGTACAATATATTTTTTTCTAAAAGTAGCATGTTCAATTGAATTATATTATATGTTAAACATAATATATTTTAAATATATATTTGCAAATTCCATTAATGGCCTCATTGTCAAAAGCGGTCAATACTGCATATTTTGAATATATTAAAGGATCAAAAAGAGTACCTGTTCATCCAGCTTGTCCAAAGCAGTCTTCATTTCTTCTCCAAAGGCGTTCCCTTGCTTGTAGGTTTAGGACAGGTGTTCAATACTTCAAGCTCTGATCCCTCGCTCTGATCTCCTTAACTATTGGCTGAAGACATTGTAGATGGTCAATAAATCTGTCAGATTTTAACAAATTTAAAATCTGTCATCAGCAAATGTGTAATTTAATACCCTCTACATCATTTTAGCATTTTCTCCATTGCTCAATTTCATTAAATGCATTTTCCTGTTTGTTTCACAAAAAAAGTGCATGAAATCAGTACAACTGCTAAATTAGATTAGGCCATCAGTTTGGGAAGAGCACAAGTCAAATATCAAATGACAAATAACAAAGTCCATTAAAAAAATAGCACATGTTCACAAGTCCATAAAGGCAAATTCAAGTTAAAAGTCTTTGTTTTATTTTTAACAATTGCCTAGTTCTTTCAGCTAATTATTATAATTAACAATTTAAATCAATGTCTCAATAAAATAAATATAAATAATTTTATCTTCAAAAAGAGGTATAATATAACACAAAGTATAAGTTCAATCATTCATTAAATTATTCACAATGAAAAAAAAAATACTTTTACACTATAACAATACCATTTGTAATACAGGGAGAACCACCACGAAAAATTATTTTGTATTTTGAGCTATATGACTTGCCGTAGTTTGATGTATTTTTAAAGCGGTAATAAAAGGGTAATGCAGTCTTCCAGTGAGCGCCGGCGGTAACAAACATAGACATGTATAGAAAGGCTAGATAGCTTACCGGCGCTGAGAGCCAATGGGCCGACGACGTCACACGGCGGCGATCTTAGGACAGGACCGCTCGTCCAGTTATAACATTAAAGTCTATTGTGCATGTAGTGCTGAAATAACTATATTTTGCTCAATTTTCAACCGATTTTCAAACGGCTTGGTGTGTCATAAACGTCAGGGATGCGGTTATTTAACTGCATACTTGTGAAAAATTATACACATAAACATCGGCATCAGCACAAATCATAGCCACGTTAATAAGGTTTGTAATAAAGCAAACCGTTTGTAAATCCGTCAAGAATTCAGCAAGTTACGAGCATTTTAGTTGGCGTATGTCACTCACCTTCCGTCCACAGCAGCAGGGAGCAGCAGCGCAGTCTCCTGACCTAAGATGGCCGCCAAGTGACGACACAGCTGACTCCGCCTTGAGCCATCTAGCCTTTCTATACATGTCTATGGTTAATACATACCAGTGACTCTGCAGAAACGATGGATTGAATAAACAAGACACCGTTTGTTAACATCAGCATTGGAAAGCACCCAAAGGTGCCGAAATCAGCAACACCATTAAATCAAATTAAGCAAATAATCAGTTTGGGAACATCACAATATACAATATTATATGACAAATAACACTGTTATAAAAAAAATGACTAATACATACCAATGATTCTGAAGAAATGCTAAATTGAAAGTAGCACACACTACCGAATTTCTCACCAGCAACCCTTAGAATCCGCCGTGGTAGCTAAAGTTTAAAACGGATCATACGGTCAGTGTTAAAACTACGCATGCGTTTAATATAAATAAATAAAACAGAACAGACTATTTCCTCCAATTAACAAAACAGTGAACATTTTTGAAGTTTAATAAACAAATTTGTTAAATCAACAAATCGTATGATGCATGAACATTTCCAATCAAAATATATCAGTTCAATGTTTTAGGCTATTTGCAGAACTTTTGGCTAAAGTTTTTGGGTTTTTTGAGAACTTTTTGGTTTTTTTTTTTTTTTTTTTGGTTTGACTCAGTGTCATTAATAAAAATGTTTCAAAACGGCTCTAGTTTTACCTACATTATGACAACGTTAACACATTATTACCAAGCCACAAACAGTTTGAAGCGTTTTTTTTTGTTTATTTTTTTTTTTGTTTTTTTTACATTTATTATTATTATTATTAAAATTGTATAAATGCACAAATATTTTCTGGGATAGACAATTTAAGGGTTAGGGGCTTGAAAATGTCATTACCTTATTATAAAAACATTACACATATAAAATTTCCTTTTATGTGCATGTAGCATTATTAACATGGAAATGTGCCATAATTTTGTGAAATTACACTACTACTGTAAAACCCCAAACGCTTAACATTAAAGTGAGCCATGAGTGGTCCACCAAGACATTATACCTCACTCAAATATTTCAAATTTATCCCATTCTTATAATACAAACCTGTGTCCTATCCAATGCGAATCGTATGCCATCACCATCACCAATAACCCTATAACCCTAAATCCATCACCAATAACCCTAAAACTTTTTTTTTTTAAATAGAATGCTTAACATCAGATTATCTGATGGCAAATCAAATAGCCTAAATCAAACATATACAGTACCTTTTTTTAAATGTACATTGAAAAAACTAAAAAACACTTAAATTAAATACATTATTCTTAAACTGTATCCATTTTATAAACTTCATTTCGATGGTAAATCTTATCATGCTATATTCAAACTAACGTACTTTTAATTGATAGGCTACCTTTTGTTTTCAAAAAAACATTAACTGGATTTCAGCGAATCAGAAACAAGCAGGCGTATACAACATCTCAATTTGAAAGATACGAATATAAAACCCGCGATATTCAAAAACAGCTTCAATTGCGCTCAAGAAGACACCAGCCCGCCAAATCGGCAACACTTCTAAAGAAACATTTAGAAATGGAGAAAAACGCAAACAAAGACGACGACCCAATAACTGGATATTTTCATTCAGTTTCGCCGATAAAAACATCTAAAAAAAATAACCGGTATTTTAATTGTACAATACAAACATCGAGACAGGAATACCATCACGCTGTATTCTTCACGCCGGAAAAACATAACAGCATCATCACGGCAGAGAGAAACAAGACCCCGGTGAAAATCAGAAATGCAAGGAAAACAATTGGTAAGTAGCTGCTATGTGTTCTATAACTTTACAATAATTTTTTATTTTTTTTTCAACATTAGCCTACATAATATTTTATTCTATGCAAACTATTACAAATGTATTAATTGGTACCAAAACAGTACACATTTAAATGTTTCTTAACTGAATACACAATTAGGCTAAATTACAAGAAATAACCTACAATTTTGTAAAGCTATTAAACACGATATATTACGTCCTAAACACTTATGCTTTAGCATTGAGAAAGTCATACGAACTTTTTTGTCTTTACAAGAAACCACGCTTTTATCCAACAATTAACATTATCTCTTCGTTATTACACAGCGGGCTTTTTTTTAATAGTTCCTGCAAACTGTACCATTTTCAATAAAGGGTTAAACGTATCGTACTTGATCCGTGAACCACTTGCTATTCAGTATATGAATCAAGAAACGTTATCATTTGCATTTTTTTTTTCTTAGTCGGTTAACTGTTACCCATTTAATGATTTTAAACGAGACTACATCTGTAAAAGACAGTGGTGTTTAATTACTCGCTCACAACTGCACCCAAACCGCGCACACTCACAGAGTGGATCACATTTAGATAGAGCGCACCGCAACTCCGAATTGATTATCTTTTGCGTATCCATGTACATTGATGGACACACAACATGTCAAAATACCCATATCTGCAACTATTGTCTCTCAAGTGATCGCGAAGAGTTGAAAAAGAAATCAGGTGTATCAATCTGTGCATTAATTCTGTCTTAATTGCCTTCACATTATAAATACCTACTGTCTTACTGTAATTCATGTTAATCAAACAAAACTTCAAAGCTTATTGTATATTAAATTCATACTGATCAGTTATTACATTTACATTTCTGTACCCAACATAATTGCTATATTTATAATGAATACAATTACAAAATGGACTACCTGTTTTCTTATTGTTCCCATATAAATGAACTCACAATACATCTACGTACTCTACTTTTTAGCTCACAACGAAGATTTCGACGTACAATGCACACGAGAAACAACTGTAGACGTGACAAGTGGACTGGACTTCATCTACAGACCACCTCAAGAGACTCAGCTGAACATCGCTGACATATCCAAAATGCCAAGTCGCCAATCAGTAAGTGAATAATATAAAGTTGTGATATAGTAATGTAGAAATAAAAAATAAAGCTTATTAAATGATCCATTTAACTAATATATATAAAGCTGTAGCCTAGATACAATGAATGTATTATAGTATGATTTTTTTTATTATTATTATGTAATGTTTATATACGAAAACTTTCAAACCCAGTTACACAGACAGGGCTTATATTAACCCAGGATTATGCCTTAGTTTTGACATCAAATAGGACATTAAAATAGGTCAGTGCCATTGTTTTGTCTCAAGATGCACACCAGTACATTTTTAAAAAGGCACAATTATAAAAGCTACTTGAAACTCCTATTTGAACTAAAGCCTAATCCTGGCTTAGTTTTAACCCTATCTTTTAAACCAAACCATAATATTTAACCATCATAACTGTACTGCTTTAAATTGAAATAAAAATTGTAACAAATGTTTACATACATTTTACAGAATCAAAATGTTTGTAAAGAGGCATAAAAAAACTACTGGTTTACTACATGTATTTATTACTACAAATAATTTTGTGTGTGTGTGTGTGTATATATATTATACATATATCAAAAACCACAGCTGTTATAGTTTCTGATAGTTGTGAATGACTTGTTTATCCTGAGGAATTTCACTACTCACTGTTCTTCAGTAACACCTTATAGTTTTAAAATGTGGCACTCAAACACTACACAAACACACTGGTTATAGGTTGTTTGTGTTAAATACATTATTAACTATTTACTCTACTTTACAGCTTTTGAAACTCAACGCAACAATTTCGAGCCTCAACAAAACAAGCACCATGATGACCATCCGGGAGACAGAGAGCGAGGTCAAGTCCTGCAGGATAGGAGACCAAACAGGAATGATTCAGCTGTCCCTATGGGACAATCAGATAGATATGGTAAAAATTGGTACAACTTACGAATTTACAAACCTGTCAACCAGAACATTTAGTGGTAAAACGTACTTGACAACCACAAGAAATACAAAAATTACACAACAAAGCACAACAGTTTTATTGCCCACCACATCAGACACAGAAGATGTTGATACACAAACGAACACAATTACACAAACAATAGAGGGCAGCACAATTTCATGAAAAAACTCTGTCCCAAATGTCACAGCACACAATCAGACTTCAACACAAAGTTAAGTTTTCACAGGTGCACCACCTGTAAGATACTAAGGAAACAGGAGAGTTACATTTCAAAATGTAATGGCACATTGATTTTCAAGCTTGAAGAGAATGAGATGTCATTGACAATCGCAAATTCTGTGCTGACTAGATTCATTAGAAAACAAAGCACACAATTCCTAGATGCACAGGACATTGAAGAATTTCTTTTAACATGTGGGCCTGTGACTGTGACATGCACAGATGACAATCATGTCATAGAAATGAATAAATCAATCAACATAATTGAAGTCGCCTCAACACATGACATAGATGACGAACTTTGCACCGTCACAGATTTAGTGTCATTCTCTCCAACCTCAGAACCAAAAGTCCAGGTGATAAAAGAAATTCTTCTCCGACACAACACTTGGAAGTAGAACCAAAACAAACAAAACCCCCCAAAGATCAGTAGACATGTCACCATGGTTAGGTGAACAATCCCTTTAAGGCACAATAAAGGGCATACACATTAAAGACATAACATACACAAACATACATTAATACATAGTCATGGTATTTTATTTCATTGTACAACCTGAAAATTATTATTATTAATTGTTAAACTGTTTTCATTATACTCTGATACATTTATTGTAACTAACATGTGTTCTATAATTGTATGTTTTATAATTCAATTTTTATAATTCAGTCTATGTTAATGTACAAACGTTTTTGTTCTATCACTTTAATTCTTACACTTTGATTTATCGTTTTATTATAACTTCTGTTCACTTAATATTTGAAGACTTTTTTATTTCCAATTTTACCCTGGTAATGAATCTTTTTTTCTTTCTTTTTTACACAATTGTTTAAACTAACACTTTGCTTTACCATTTACTTTGATAACTTGATAATTCATGTGTTCCTTAATGTTATTTAATGTTCATAAATGATGTGGTTCTGAAGAACAAAAAAATAAAAAAATTCAACAGCAATATTCATGTCACAATATTTTCTTTAAACTCCTTCACAAACATGTTGTCCAAACACAATTTGTTTTACTTTCAACTGTTTACTACATTTTCTAAAAATAAATAAAAAATAAATCTCACGTTTAAGTAATGCCAAATATTTTAATAACCATTTTGCATTACAGTTAAAATGTGAATGTCAATGTTACTTTAAAAATGAAAAACAATAAACATCCAGACAAGTAGGGGGCAACATACAACGTAAAAGACCACCGTATCATTCAGAAAAATTAACCCAGGGACTGCGGCGCCCAATAACATGACGAAAAAACAAGAAATATTCACCTACGATATACCACACACGGACACAGATAGGCTACAGGTATTTATTCTTAACTAGTGACGATTTATGAACGACTGCACGTGACAAATGAACGAAAAACCGGAAGGTAAAGTCATTTATGTTCCCTAGTATGTTTGGCAGAATTATAATGATGTTTTAATTCGCAATATGATCAGCATTGCGTAGGTAGATGTGTTGGGGGAATTTGGATGTTAAAAGTTTAATACACTTAAATAAACTAAATAACTCGAATAAAGATGCGTTCGTTCATCAATAAAATGATACGAACTTCCCATCACTACAACACCGATAATACATTAAATACAATGATCTTCACCACTTACACAACAAATTAGCAAACAAATAGTTAAAACGTTGTACAACACGAAACCTGGTCTGAGCAAAATCTGCAGACGCATGTATCCACTGGAATCCCAAACCGTACAGTTCTGAACCCTTTCGCACGTACGATCACACCGTAGGAAACAGAATCGACTGCTACCCGGTCAGTGGATGACGTGATCAACTGCCAAATTCAAATGTACTTTAGCTCGTTAGCTGGCGCTGAGCCAGACACAGGCGCGCTCAGAGCTGTCATATATCACAACTTTTCAGTATTTTCAACCACATAATGTTTATTTTAGGTTTCAGACATATAAGTACTAAAAACACAATACATTTAGAGTTTGTAAATTACACACTGATGTCAAGGAAGAGGCAATAATAATCCTTTCCATTAATTAGTTTTATTCATATCAGATACACATTGTGTAAGTAACTTTAAAGTTTACTCTATTCTTCTCCCAGTTCACCTGCCACTTACTTCTATGTATTTCGGGAGAAGTGGATGAATTCACGTGTTGTAAATCCAACAGATCCGATTCTCTGAACTGCGTCTGCGACACGCGACGCCCATCGCGAATACAGCTCAACTAACGTGATCGTTATACAGGTGTTTAAACAACAAAACACTTCCACTTGCATACATTTGACAATCAGAATATCAGATATTTCATTCCATATCCAACAAATGTGTGAATATTTTGAATAAAAAAGGAAAAATTACAAAAAAACAGATCATCATTCATTCAGCTGTTGTTGCTCCGGTGTGTCACGTGACAGCAATGACGCGTTACCATGGAAACCATAAAGTGACACGTTCTAAATAACAGTCGCCTTGAAAAACTCACGCTGGGGGGTCAGCCAGAATATTTTAAACTTACGTGTGAAAGGGTTGGGTCAATTTATAATGCAACGATGATTATGATCTTAATAACTATGTAGGACACCGCTGTGTGTGTGCGTGCATGTGTGTCTGTGTGTTGTGTAAGCAGGGCTGCTCTGGCAAAAATCATAATCACGATTATTTTAGTCAATATTGAAATCACGATTATTTTCAATGGGTGATTTGATCAGAGTCTTATTTCATGATATGAGTAATTTTAAATGCCCATTGTATTTAATTGTAAATTATCGACACTTCAGTAAAGACTACGATGACCGGGAGGGGACATGTTCGGTTCATTTATTTTTGTCGTGGCCACAACATATTAACTCGTGGGAACGTGATATTAAGTCGTGGGAACGTCATAATATCTCGTGGGAACGTCATATTAAGTCGTGGCCACGAGATCATTTTGTTGAGGTAACGACATCATTATGTCGTGGCCACGCGATGCAAAGTCGTGGCCTCGAGATCATATGTTGAGGGAACGATATATTTTTCTCGTGGCCACGACTTCATATTTTGAGAGAACGACATCTATTTGTCGTGGCCACGAGTTGAGGGAGCCACAGCGGCCAATACTGTAACCGTACCATAGCATAGACTGGGCAACAGCAGAGATGGAGATGACAGAAGAAATAACATTTTACTTTAAATTAGGAATGTCATATAAAGATATAGTGCGGTCTTTGGCATTAAGACATGGGTACGTTGTAAGTGAAAGACACATGAAGCGCATTCTTATACTTTTTTGTCGCACGCATATTTAGGGACCGTCTCA
>FLSR01000757.1:0-31586 GCA_900092035.1 Leuciscus waleckii | reverse complement strand
GGCACACCTAAAATATATATATATATGTATATATACTTTTTTTTATATATATTTTTTTTAAGTGGCGTTGATATAACAATGGCTGTATTCCCTAGTTGCTTGAAACATTGTTGTTAGTCATAATTACTTGGATCCGCATCACAAGTCAATCAGCAATTGTAATTCAGTTTCCGTTTCTAGACATGCCCCTGTGTCTGTGTATGCTGTGTCTCTTCATATTTTATGCAGATTTATGCCAGTAGAGATCCACTTCCTGTAGAGTTTAGGTGTAAGAGGTTATTCATAACAACAACTTGTAAACGTGCAATTTTCTGAGAGCTCCGACTTGTACCATGTGATCGCTGTACCACCTGACCATTTTTCCACACGCATATTGCCTTTCCAAACAAAACGTGCCTTACAAAATTTAAATCAATGTATTGTTTTATGTGAATGATTAGGCAGGGTGATTTTCACATCATTTTGAAGAAAAAACTCTAAGCGACAACACCCATTATTCAGAAGTCTTGTGGACACATATTTAGTATGTGTTTTGTGGCCTTATTTCAGAAACTTTAATTCTTAGTTTTTTCAATAACCATGCATAAACATTATTCTCTCAAGAATACAAACATTTACATACATATTATGTTAGCCCTGTTTGTGCTAAATAGAGTGTATTACACCTTTGCCATTAATATGTTTATAAGCAACTGAAAAAAGCACAAATGTCAGGGCATGTCAGAACATCTCAAGGACCCCAAAAACACCTTAGACCCCAGAGGGTTAAAAAAAAACAAAAAACATTACTACTTACATAATACACAGCGACACCCCACCCCCCATCCACCCATGCACGCACGCACTCAGCGTTCACTTTGGGGGACACCCTCCCCACACGTAACGTGAGTCCGAACCAGTTCTGAGGTGGATGGTTGCGGTGTAGCAGCCAGCACACCCAAGCGCCTGGGGTCATCGAGCCGGAGAGTCTGTCTCCTTGGAAGACCAGCTCCACTACTCAGTTGGTGTCAAGCAATGGTCCTCTGCAGGTCTGGAATGTACCCATAGTCCTTCTTCTCCTGCAGGGAGTACACACTCAAGCATTTCGACTTCTTATTGTAGTAGCACCTGTACCTGGAAAGAAAACGCAGTTTGCAGTATTGTCTTCGCAAATCTGACTATTGGGCATAAATGGTTTTCTACGGGAAAACATACAACCATTATACTTACATCTTTTGACCATCTCTGTTCGCGCGGGAAGGCGATGATTATGACTGTTGTAGTCGATCGCCGCCAGCAGGGTCCGTGTGCGATACACTGCTGGGCTGTAGGCAAACCGTTTTCCAGGGTACATCAGGATGTGATTCTGGAAATTCTCCAGATCCGACGTTGTCCTGTAGGATGTGAGAAACAAACCAACTTCCTTTCACTTACCAAAACTGGTCAACAGCATCACACTCTATGGGAACCCCGTTTCATTTAGATAGCTTCTCTGTGCGAAGCTGAAAGGCCAGCCAAGCAACCAGTACAGACATTGAGATTGGCATGTGTAAGATACTGCTTTGCATACATGGTATAATTCCAAGAATTTACTGTTTGTATTGTAATAGGCCTTGACATAAATATGTTTTGAAATGAAAACCGAAAACTGAAATAAGAGCTTACCTGAAGGTAACGAATTCTCCACATCCTTCAACCACCGCTTGTCCAATACGATACCGGTGAGAGCCTGGTGAGCTGCCGAACCAGTAACAGTTCATATCACGAATAGGCTGATGGTACATGCGTAGTCAGACACATGGCATGACAATCACATTACAATTACCATGTTTTATCCAAGGCTTCTCCTGGGTTCTGTACCCTAGAGGTTCATGTTCACAGCATCTCGTTGACCATGTGTGCTGGTTGCGGATATGATGTAGGAGTGCATGCCACTTCAGTTTAAAACAACAACAACAACAACAAAAACACACACCACATATCATCTCTCCCACCTTTTTTACACCCCAAAACATTGGTTGTGTTTACCACTTTGCAATTCACATAAACCTACCTTGAACTGTTCCTCGAAAGAGTGCTCGGCACACTACCAGAAGTTGTTCATGATGTCCTTTATCCAAGGCAGGAGATCTGACTGGTCCCTCACTGTACCAGCCTGAAAGAAAGATGTACATGTTACACAGCCACAGCATGAACAGGTTCAACTATACAATGAGGGTGTGGAATAAGATGGCATACCCGTCAGATCTTCTTCCCCAAAATCTTGGCTGCAGCCAAATATCCAGGGAATGCTTCAGACCCAGTGCTTCTTATTTGCCACGTTCAGGATCTAAGAAATAGTAGATATTACAATCAGACATACTGTACCAACATGAAAAACAAGAATCTAAAGACCACATTTGGTCAAAAACACACATTGTCCTTACTGAGCAATGCTGAGATTTGAGGCCTATAGAATAAGGAGAAAGTTAGTCAGTGTGTGAACTATATGCACCATAACCAACTATGTCACACGTGCATGTGCCCTCTCCACCCCACTCACAGACACACACACACACACACACACACACACACACACACACACAGACACACTATATACCTGGAAAATCCATTCTGCCATCACCTAAGGAGTAAAAAAAAAAAATAATAGAATGTTACAAAGGTTACAGTGTTATTGACTTTCACAGCAAGTCAGAGGCAGTTGCTGTAATCAAAGATGACAGAAGAAAAGATTCTCACCTAGGACAACAACTTCATCCTTCTCCTTCAAACAGGTTAGAACATCAGCTCTTATCTTTTGCCAGAACTGTTCGACTGGTTCAATGCAGTAGGTGTCTTGAATCATGAAAAAGGTAGGTTCAGCCACCATCCCCATTTGCATGAACTTGAACAGAAAGGCAATCTTCCTGTAATTATTCCCAGAGAGCAGTATGTTGATGGCCAGCATGAAACCACCTCCCTGCATGCCGTACTTCAACAGGGGCTGTGAATTCCACCGCCACAAAGGGACATATAGCTGTAGTAATGGAGGGATAAATAAAGAATATCCCAGAATGAGTGCACATCATAAATACAGGCAGGATGTCAAATCTTGGTTACACTAACTATGACAAGTTGTTTAACCTGACAAATTCTCTGAAGCAGCATTCCATAACAGTTTGGTGCTGCCAGTATATTTCTCAAATCGTTCCTTGCTTCTTCATCTGGAGAGTCACACTGCTCCTCCTCTGCAATACTCATGGAGTGCATGCTACAAGCAAAGTAGAACAGAAATAAACGAGTGAAAAAGAAAACTACAATCAGTCAACAAGCAACCAGTACAGTCTACAAACTATTGTCTCACTGTATCAGGCAAACCCACCTGGCTTCTAGCACACCCACTTCTTGTGTGTCCAGCGGTTGTACATCTTGGACTGGGAAGTCATCCCTAAACAACAAATGAAAATGAATTATGAGCAACATTCGTAAAGCTCTGCAAAGCAGACTGAAACACTATAAAAAAAAAAAAAACGCTACCGATCACGGTCAGACTCCTCAGTAACGCTAGACACTGGCAGCTGTGGTGGTTGTGAATGTGTGGCTTTGCTAGGTGTCGATGTCACTTGCCGTGTCTGGTAGCAAAAAAAAAAAAAAATTTTGTATCTGTAAACCTCACAACACTAACGTGCATGGCATGCTTGTGTACTCAATTTTCACTCTGAGAAGTCCCAAACATAACAGTTCCCAGTCAAATATCCTCTATCGCCAAAATTCAACTCACAACTTCAGTAAAGCTAGCATGCTAGCAATCGAAAACGCTAAACATTAACTAAGAATCAACAACTTTGGGAACAATCAAACATTTGGGGTGATTTTTGAAGAATTTTTTTGCTAGAAAAAGGCCTTATAAACACAAACGTACGTGCTTAGCGATAGTTACATATATGTTAGCACGATAGCTAACGCCTTAGCTAACATGAGCCAATCGATATATAAAACAGTCTACCATGTACACAGATGCACACTGTTGAAAAAAATCAAAAAATAATTATTACTTAAAGTCCAGTAGCAACAAAACCAAGTGACCATCAGTCTTGCATCTTGTAGCCTCCTTCAGGTCTCGCCAACGAGTGTAAGCCGGTCCAATGTTCACTCTAGTTCGAGCTCTTTCTCTATCATGCTCCCATTTTCTTTTCTTCGCCTCCTCTGACATCATACCCTTCCTTTTATTTGCAGACTCCGTCATGATGACAATTCAAAAGCTGCTAGGTATCTTCCATTTATATGTACCTGCCGAGTACGCTCTACCCAGAGCCCTGCTCCACCTATCGGCTATTTAACGCTTGCCATAAAGCAAGTCAAATTTGTAGTCTCTTATGTCTCATTCGAACTACAGATCCACTACCCGATCTGGCAAACTTGCATAGTGCGGTTATAGCCGATAGAGGGCTGCAAAGAGAATGCAGAAGTGCCGTTCACCCTGTTACGAGTTTATGAACCACTGAAACAATTTTGGAAACATTATTTTAAGGTACAAAATAATCTTTGGTGTTGCTTTAATGAATCTGTTTAAGATCGAATTGATGCTAGATATTTTGCTATAAAACGGACATGTCATCTGAGGACTATCTCATATTTTTCTCAGTTATTTTGATTTATTTCCAGATTCAATCATAGGCTCGTTCTTAACAGTAGGGCATGGTCGCACATGCACACTCTTCAAAAACGGTGCTTTAAATCTATGGACAAACTAAAAGACGTCTTCTACATTTGTATGTATTCTAAATAAATATACTGATTGTACTGAATGTCAGCTTACTTATTTGGCTCAAGATGAAGATTTATTAAGTCTTTCCCTTGAAAAAAAATTTTTTTAATTTTTTCCTTTTTTAAAAAAAAAAAAAAAAAAAAAATATATATATATATATATATACAAAGTATACTTGCAGCCAGACTAATTTAGTATACAGTACTTCAAGTGTGTTAATGATTAGTTAACTTGAAGTGTGCTATTTTGAAAGAACTAATTTTGTACTAAGTATACTTTAGTTGTAATTAAATTGTAGTAAAGCATAACTTTAAGTGTATTTAGTGTACTTTTGTGTACTAAATTGGAACAACTTAAAGTATGCTTAATATACTTTAAAGTTGCAGTCTGTAGTTCGCCCTCTCTGTTCGAAATCTGCAATTGCAGTTATTCGTGGAATTATCAACTTTACGTGGGTTGTGCCACGGCACAGCATGGATGAATCCAATGTTTTGAGGAAAATATGCGGCTGTCAGTCACAGCGCTGGTGTGGATACTGTCATTCGGAATCGCAGATTCTACATAAGAACGACATAAGAACATAAGAATTTTCACAGGAAAATGTCATCTGAACAAGTAATAACATCCACTTTTGTTCTGACTAACTAAGGGAAAACAAGCATTGCAGTAAGTCGCGCTGATTAAATCTAACTATCGCTTATCATATCACGTCAAACCGTGCAAATTATAATTTGTTCTTAAATTGTTAATGTTAACAATAAATTAATGCTCCTTAGAACTGGTTCCCTTTGAAATACAAACTCACGTATCTGAAATCTGATGCATATTTAAAACTGGAATATAATAAAAATTTTACCTTTCAAAAGCCCTTCCGATATTTATCCTTGTTTTCGCATGGGCCCGGTTGCAGTCTCTTTTTTTTTTTTCTGTAGCCACTCCGAAGTCCTTTGCAATCATATTAACTTTAGCTGGAAAATAACTTTATTCAAGAACTGCTATAAAGCCAAAACAATCTCTGTTACTTTAAACTATCCTTGTATCCCTTAAAGCCGCTTTGGAACAATCTACATTGTTAAAAGCGCTATATAAATGAAGATGACTTGACTTTGCATTTACAACGGGTGAATCTCCATTTGTCACCATTTGAACCTTTCTAGATCCGCCATCAAATTGGTAAGTTTAATTATATCAAGTGCTGTGAGAAAAGGCTATACATCTCCACCTCCAACATCCCCACACGCAATATAGCTTACTAGCTGGGACATCTTCTTTATGCGTACAGATGTGACGTAAGGAAGCAAAGACATGCTTGAATTTCCTGCGGAAATCCACCAGTACATCTGGAATTAAAAACTTTATTACAAGCTTACCGTTTTGAATCGAGCTAAGGCAAGCAGATCATTTTGAACACTGGTTGGTTATGTACTTGCTCAAAAATTTATTTTGGATCATTTTTAAAATGAAAATAAGTTACTGACTGCAGCTTTAAGTATATGCCTGTGTAATTACATGCTAGTGATATTTAAGTGTACTTTATTTGTGTTACAAGAATTTTTTTTTATTTTGAGTGTCTTCGAAACATACAAGCAATATACCATAAGTGTATTTATGTATATTTTTTGTTATTTTTAAAAGGATAGGCAGTAGCTAGACAGGAAGTGAGGTGGGAGAGAGAGAGAGGGGACGAGATCGGGAAAAATCCACGAGCCGGGACTCAAACTCGGTAAAACCCTTGGGTAGGATTAAGGGTGCGGAGTGCGTGTGTATTACACGCCATGAAGTGTGTATCATATGCACTGCCAAACATTTCTCAGTGGGTCCTGCAGACAGTAGAGAGGGGATACAGAATGTATACTTCCATGTCTCCATCCTCCCTCAGCACAGGAAGTTCCTGAGGTTTTCTTTCAGGGGCAAAGAATACCAATATCGGGTGCTCCATTCCGTCTAGGTCCATACCCCGCACGTTCACGAAGTGCGTAGATGCAGCTCTGGCCCAGCTTGCCCATGACAATCTGCTACAGATACTGCAGATGATGCAACAAGAAAGAGACACGTTTCAACAGGCACAGACCAGTATTCACAAGAACTTTCGCAGCTGAAACGACAAATGCAGCAGCTACAGATCCAACTGGAGCAGCGACAGCCTGCAGCACAGTCTTCTCCTCCTGCCACCCTTACGCGACCTGTACCTGCGCCACGCAGTTTGCTGAGAACACAACAGAGTGATAAGAGCTTTACACCAGTGTCAGCCCCACGATTCAGGTCTATTGAATCAGATCAGCCCAACCACAGTTCTGAGGATTTCCTAGCTCCAATAGCTATCCCCAGAGCAAAGCCGCACTCTACCCACCACACGTCACACTCCGAACATGACAGGTGGGATGCAACAAGGGAGGAAAGAGCCTCCTCCAGAACTGAGACGCATTACAGACCGAGTCGTTATGCATCATACAAGCCAGAGAACGCAGCCCCTCAACCTTTTGAATCCGCCCAATGCTCTCACCTGCCATGCGGAGCATCCAGCCCAGTTCCACCTGAGCTAGAGCAGATGTACCGAGGTCCGTCCCCCACAATTCCAGACTTTGTACATCCGAATCCTAGAGAATTCTGTCGGCTCAAGATAGCCCTGGAGAACATTCTCCCAGCTACAGCCACTGAGAGATCAAATTCCAAATACTCACTGATCACCTCAAACTTGAGGAGGCACTGCTTATCGCTGATTCGTACAGTCATTCACAACAACCCTTCACAAAGACCATGGCAGCACTGGATCAGCAATACGGTCAGCCTCATCAGCTTGCATTGCAATGTATAGCAGAGCTCATGGATGGTCCAAACATAGCCTACGATCGGTCAAAGAGCGACGTCTCGTGGTTCCATCACAGAAAGCCACAAAATCACTTTCCAGAACATTCTCATTCACAGTTCCATGCTGGTGGAACGCTCTCCCCACCCTCATCCGGAATGCAGAATCCCTGACAACATTCAAAAGACAGCTGAAAACCCATCTCTCCCATGAGCACTTAACCTCATAAAAAAAATAAAAAAATAATGCCTGAACTTCGTATTTTGAGCACTTCTTGCGTGTTTTTGCCTCTTCATGATGACTCGCTTAATTTAGTCCTAATTTGTAAGTCGCTTTGGATAAAAGCGTCTGCTAAATGACTAAATGTAAATGTAAATGTAGCCAGTGGGGACATTAAAGCTTTCCGACTCTTCGCCCTCGGGTTCGTTCCCTCGTTGGCATGCTAGAGCAACTAGGAAGGAAGGGCACTTTTGAGTTGCAGTGTGGCTCCCATGTCTCTCGGCTCCTAGGGAAGCTGCCGCAGGACCTCAGGTCAAGTTTCCGACGCTTTGCACATCCTCACCATGTGCCAATACCCACCCTTCTTGATCTGTCAGAGTGGCTGGAGTATGAAATTCAAGTGCAGGAGGACACATCAAGGTTTGTAGGAGTTAGTCGTCGTGGATATCCAACACGAACACGAGAAGTGATCAGAGACTCTAAACCAGGGGTTTTCAAACTGGGGTCAGCGGACCCCAGGTGGGCCGCAAGAGAGCGCTAGGGGGTCCGCGAAAAACTTGGCAGAAACAAAAAATGATTTAGGCTACGAGATATTTTTTTTCCAATCCTAAAATTATTAATTATTAATGACCAAATCTATATATAGTTTTATGATTTATAAAGTGGATACTTAATTGTAATGTGTTTATCCCAAAATCCTTTGCGCTCTTTCACGTTTTGCATACAGTTGAATGGACGGAGCAATTAGCGGCTGTAATTGCAGTACAGATGATGGAACGATTTTTAAAGAATCCCGCTCCCGCAAGCAGTTCATGCAAATCTGACTTGGCGAATGCTAAGGCAAAAACCAGAAAATATTACAAATCTTACATTGCGTTTGGTTCTCTTACGAGAGGTCTCTCGTACTGCGTAAGATATCTTACGCTAGGAGAAAATCCTTTTTCCACGAGATATTGAAGCCAAAAATTATCCTTAATTTTGTAATAATGCATAACGCGTTGCGGCAGCATGCAGACATAGGCGAGGCAGCTCGCGCGCCTATTGGCTGCTCTGCGGCAACTGCAGCAGCCTATCGAGCGACGCCTTTACTGACATGTTGCAGTTCGGAAGTAACAGCAGACTCAAAATTGTTGAATTCAGATTCAGTTAGAATTTGTGACATCAGCTGTGTGACTTCTGGCAACGACATGTCGTAAAGATGCATTTTACTGAACAATGCTCTTCTAAATTCAGAAAAATGTGTGCGTGCTGAGGGTAAACTCTGGGAGAGTCTATCTATATCCTTAGGACCTAAAGAAGTTTTGGTAACCGTTTGTATTTGGACAACAGAAGAGTTAGGAGTAACACTTTTAGTTCCCTGAGATCTTCAAGAGTGCAGACATCCCAAAGATTACCCCAAAGGAAGGTCCTTCTTCTAATGCCTGCCTCCTCAACACTATGAACGAGATACTTCTCATTCGTAAGCCTCCTGCCAGCGGAAAGGTCATTATCCGAAATGGGGCAAACAAGATAAAAGCCTATGCCATCCTGGACGATGGATCGGAGAGGACCATCCTTCTGCACAATGCTGCCAAACAGTTGGGCCTAAAAGGTCAGCCAGAAGATCTTCCACTTCACACAATCAGGCAGGAATACAAATGCTCTCTGGTGCAGCAGTGTCCTTTCACATCTCCCCTCTGTCTCAGCCCAGCAAACTGTATCACATAAAAGGTGCATTCACAGCCCAACAGTTGAGTCTTGCTGAACATACACACCCGGTTAAGACCTTGAGGGAGAAATACCACCACCTCAGAGCGCTTCCTTTGAGTCATTTAGAGGCAGTTCGCCCTGTCCTGCTCATCGGATCCGACTACCCCCACCTCATTACGGCAGTGGAGCCAATCCGCCTAGGCACCCCAGGGGGACCAGCAGCCATCAAGACTCGTCTCGGCTGGACTTTGCAGGGCCCTGTACAACACCTGCAACATGAGGTCAATGGACAACAGTGTCTTTTCACCTCAATGGCACCTCCAGAAACTGATCTTCTCAAACAAGTGGAGAGACTTTGGCAGATAGATGTGCTTCCCTGGCACAGTGAAAAGATAAGCACAAGATCCAGACAAGACCAGGAAGCAGTGAGAATTCTGGAGAGCAAGACAGTGAGAGTAGAGGTGGATGGTGTTAAGCGCTATGCAACACCACTTCTGCATGTTAAGAACAGCCAGACCTCCAGGCCCCCAAAAATGCTGTTCTCCCTCATCTGCGAGCCACAGAGAGAAGGCTGGCCAAAGACCCAAAGCAAGCAGCTGCCTACACTGCAGAGATTCAGAAACTAGAACGGTCAGGTTATGCAGTCAGGGTGGAATCAAGTGCTGAAACATGCTCAACTAACACCTGGTACATCCCCCATCACCTGGTCCAACACAACGGGAAGAACAGGGTTGTATTTAATTGCTCGTTTCAATATCAGGGTCAAAACCTTAACAAGCTCTTGCTCCCTGGACCTGTGTTAGGCCCATCTCTTCTTGCAGTGTTGCTCAGATTCAGAGAACATTCCATTGCTTTCAGCAGTGACATCAGGGGGATGTTCCACCAGATCAGACTGCTTCCAGAAGACAGGCCACTCTTGCGATTCCTCTGGAGGGATCTAAAGACACAGGATCCACCCACTGTTTTGAATGGCAGGTTCTCCCTTTCGGCACGACATGCAGCCCTTGCTGTGCAATCTTTGCATTACAAAAACATGTCCTAGACCATAGCCAACCTGGGGAAGACGTCCGCCATTCGGTCCTGAAATCTTTCTATGTTGATAATTGTCTCCAAAGCTTCTCCTCAGTGGAAGAGGCGAAGAGTCTTGTTGACAAACTCAGGAGCTTATTAGCAGAGGGGGGTTTTGACCTGAGGCAGTGGTCCAGCAACCAGCTCTCAATCATAAGCCATTTACTTCCTGAGGCCAGATCAGATGGCACTGAACTTTGGATTTCACAAGGGCAGAGCAACACCCAAGAATCTACACTGGGGCTTCTCTGGAATCAACAAACGGACACGCTTTCTTATAAGTATCGTCCTATAGCAACCACTGAGACTACCATGCGTACCATTTACAAAGTTGTGGCAAGTCAGTACGACCCCCTGGGCTATCTTATTCCCTTCACTACCAGAGCCAAGCTAATAGTGCAGCAACTTTGGGATAAGAAAAGGGACTGGGATGACCCACATTTACCTGTAGATCTTCTACAGACCTGGAGAGAGTGGGTGGAGGAGCTGCCTGCCCTGCAACACATTGTCCTTCCAAGATGTTACACCAGCCCAATCAGAGACACAGACATGAGTCAGAGAGAAGTACATGTTTTCTGTGATGCCTCTGAGCGTGCTTATGGATCAGTTTATGTACCATCAGCTCATAACCCAGCAGACGATATAACACGAGGGAAAAGCCTAAATAAGCTGGGACCAGACAGCTATTGGTACCAAGGGCCATCCTTTCTCAAAGATCCTCCAAATCTGTGGCCGGAAATCCCACATCCTGTGGCTACAGATGAAGACGAGCTTCGTAAAACAGTTCCCTGCTTCCTTACCTGCTTCACAGCCAGCTTGTCATTCCCTGACATCAGCCTGTATAAAACTTTTGAAGAGCTAATTGAATACAGGGCCTGTCATGGGGCGGCAGGCAACAGTCCAACGGCTGATGACTACAGAACGGCTGAAATCAGTGTCCTACAACAAGCTCAGGAGGAGTGCTTTCCCTCTGAACTGGAGCAGTTAAAGGTGGGAAAATTACTTTCTAGAAGCAGTGGTTACTCACTTGCCCCTGAACTTGACCATGAGACTCAGCTGATCAGAGTAGGAGGTCGCCTACGTTGGAGCCCTTATCTAGATCCTGATACAGTACACCCCGTTGTCCTAGACCCAAAACACCCAGTCTCTAAACTGCTCATACAAAGTTACGACAGTAAACTCCACCATCCAGGCCCTGAAAGAGTCTTTGCCGAGCTTCGGCGTAAATATTGGATTCTACGAGGCAGAGAGGCCATCAAACGGTGTCAGAGTGCTTGTGTGGACTGCCAGAAGTGGAGAAAAACCCTGAGGTACCAAAAATGGCAGACCTCCCTCCAGCCAGATTACGTTTATTCAAGCCCGCCTTCTACTCAACAGGAATGGATTGCTTCGGTCCAAATACTGTTAAAGTAGGTCGCAGAAACGAGAATAAATGGGGCATCCTGTTCAAATGTCTCACTACCTAGGCAGTCTAATTGACGTCCTTCATAGTCTCGACTCTGATTCATTCCTCATGGCTCTCAGACGATTCATCGCAAGACGAGGCAAGCCATTCGAGCTATTATCGGATCAAGGGACCAACTTTAAAGGAGGGGAGAGAGAACTGAAAGAAGCATAAGCAGCTATTGTCCCAGAACTGCAAGAGCAGCTAGCAAGCCAGCAAATACAATTTCACTTTAATCCACCTAATTCTCCACACTTTGGTGGCAGCTGGGAAAGAGAGATTCGTTCCCTAAAACAGGCCTTGATGACAACACTTGGCGCCCAGTCTGTCACCTTCGAAGTGCTGTACACTATGTTGGTGGAGATCGAAGGGATCTTAAATTCCAAGCCAATGGGCAACACTTCATCTAATATTTCTGATCTAGACCCCATCACACCAAACTCCCTTCTGATGGGGCGGCCAGATTCATCTCTTCCTCCTGTGATATACCCGGAATCTGAAATGATTAGTCGACGCAGATGGCGACATAGTCAAGTCCTTGCCGACCAATTCTGGAAGTGCTTCATCAGGTTCTACCTGCCCAGCCTTCAGACCGCCAG
Organism: Leuciscus waleckii; assembly: GCA_900092035.1. Classification (NCBI taxonomy): domain Eukaryota; kingdom Metazoa; phylum Chordata; class Actinopteri; order Cypriniformes; family Leuciscidae; genus Leuciscus; species Leuciscus waleckii. The sequence continues at coordinate 19,035 of FLSR01000757.1, read as the reverse complement.
AAGTGGCAAGATGAGAAATCTGACCTCCAGGTTGGCACCATCGTCCTGATCATTGACCCCCAATTGCCCAGAGCCCTCTGGCCGGTGGGCCAGGTGTCAAGGGTATTCCCTGGAGTAGACAGCAGAGTAAGAACAGCTCAAATTAAGGTGGGAGAGAAGTCATACACACGCCCAGTCGCACGTCTCATCAAATTGCCGGCCATACCAGATTAAAGCTATGAGGCCTTTTGTTATTGTACATATTTCCTAACGGATATCTGGGGGCGGCTGTTAAAAAGGCCACTATTAGGCTTATATTTAAGTTTCTTAGTTTCCTTTGCTATATGCCAAAATGACGCATCCGTCATAGCATCCGTCCAGCGGGCCAATCAGCGCCGCGGAAAAGACGTGCAGGTCAGTGCTCCCGCCCACTGAACGGAGTCTGACTGATTCGCGAAAGCGGACGGATGCAAGTGTACTGTAACGATTAATCCTTGCTAAAGTTGTGTGCGTGCCTCTAAAGTAAGTTCCAGTCTGTTTATACATTGTTCTTTACTCATTTTATGAACGTTTGAATAGCCTCGCATGTGTAAAAGTTAATGTATGCGAGTGACGATACGACAGAGCTCGTAAAGATGTTCGTGTGTATATTTACATACTAGTTTCCTCACATATTTAATTGTTATATTCATAAGACATAATCTATGTGCCTTTTATTCATTATATGGTCTATTTGATATATATATCACTCACTTTTAGAGTTAAAGCACTCTTTTAGCGCATGCGCACTAATGTGATAGTCAGAGCGGCTCCATTTCTGTCCTCAGCGCGCAAGGGTGTCGAATTTCAACCGCTCAGAATTATTGTGAATTACTCATTTCTAGCAGTGCATTTTTCCATATAATGGCACATTTGTTTTCTTATTATACTTTATTAATCATTTTAACTTAATATTAATTGTGAAGATTACTGTTTATATTGTGATGACTACTATTATTAGGGGTTCAAGCATGAAATGCTGAAACCCTATTGTAATTGTAAGGATTCCTAAAACGCATCGTGCAGGACAAACCATAAGGCCTAGAGACGTGAAAGTAAGGAGGCCCAAGATTACCTTCGATAACACTCCACCACACATGATGGTGTGTTCAAAGCATTTTCACAAAGGTAAGTTACAATTACTCTCTGTAAATGTTATGTTGTGGGCAAATAACCAGCGTGTTTTGTTTGACTTAACCAGACCATTTGATTTGATGTTAGGCCAATGTTAACTGTTAACTAGCATGAAATAGCTAGAAAATGAGCTTAAGTTACCAATGTACTAAAGCGTAATGTTAATCAGTTTTAAATGTTGTACATCTAGGCTACATAGCAATTTATTTGGTGACTGTGTTTGCAGGCAAACCTGCCTATGAAATGTTGGAGTGTGATCCTGACTGGGCCCCTTCTCTGTACCTCGGCCATACTGAGGTCAAAGCTACGAACACAGACCGGTTCAAGCGGTTTAGGAGAAGAGCGACGAGGTCACAACAACAGCAACCCCCATCGCTGGGCACTGACAACACTGGTCCTGAGGCTGAGTTGGAAGCTCACATGAATCAACCCCCATCGCTAGGCACTGACCACACTGGTCCTGAGGCTGAGTTGGATAATGCAGCACCTTTATACCCAGGTAAATAGTAAAATAATACAATATATGTTGCCCCCTGTGTATAGCTAATCTGGATTCCTTAGGAATAGAGGTTGTGATATGACACAAATTTATTTTTATTGTTACTGTCAGACAACACTACACCTGCAACTGAGATGGAAGGTCCCGTGAATCCACCCCCATCGCCGGGCACTGTCCGGTCATGAGACTGAGTTGAATGAGTAGCACATTTGTAACCAGGTAAATATTGGTAACAGACGCAAGTAGACTCAATATATTTTATTTAGTTTCTTTATCTAGACAAAGGATTGAACCTACGTGTAAGTACCTTTCACACAGAGTTGTAGCTTTTCTGACACAAAGGCCAGTCATTCTAGGAGGTCATTAGGCATTTGGCATGCTAATGTAACAGTCTTGAAATACTTGGAGCAGCTATCAGTAACAAAAGTATGGTGTGAAGGTCACATCCCTGGGCCCAGTTCTTCAAAAGTGTCATTTGGATCAAAGTGATCCAGATTGATAAATAACATGTATTGATGTGTGGAATCAAGGGTTACTTTTGAACTGGTCCCTGATCACAGATACAAAAACATGGGATTTTCAAATCAGGATAATTTTTATCCAGATTACACTGTTTTGAGGCATCAGGCAAGTACAGAGATTTACAGTTTATTATTCTTACTGTTATTACAATCAGACTACTCTACACCTGTGGCTGAGATGGAAGGACAAGAGACTCAGCCCCTACCACCAGCCCCAGATAATGCAGGGAGAGAGGAAGATATGGAAACTGAAACATCAGGGGATGATGGTGCTCCAATGGGGAATGCAGATGAACAGCAGAAGTGCACCATGTGAGGCTCAGACTCAAAGAAATAATCCGCTTGCAGGAGGAGAATCGAAAACTGAAGGGAGAGCTCTCCAAAAAGGCCCTGGATGAGAATTTTCTCAAAGAATGATTTAAAGGTGAAGTACTACACTGGCCTTCCATCTTTCAGTCTATTGATGGGTGTGCTGATGCAAATCATTCCCAGTCTACCAAAATCAAAAACAAAAGAAAGAAAACTCTCCCATTTTCAAATGCTCCTCCTTTGATATTAAAGAAAGTGTTGCCCTTGTGGGTGCTACACTGAAAATACCTGCCTTCACCAGGGGCCACAGCCAACTTAATGCAAAAGATGTGGAAGAGACCAGGAAGTTAGCTCATGTCAGGATCCACGTGGAGCGAGTGATAGGGTGTATGCACTCTAAGTTTAACATATTAAATGACACAACACGCCTGGGATTTGTGGTGCCTTGTGAGGGGGAGGATAAGACTTTGCTGGATAAAATTGTGGTTGTGTGCTGTGCTTTGACCAATATGTGTCCAAGTATTGTTGTAAAGCCGTCGTGTTAGAATTATACACCATGCTCACATCTAATATGTAAATATGTTTTTTTGTTTTCCAAAAGATTTTGTAATGTCACTTCTCACATGTGATGATTTTTAGCCATCTCTGGAAATAAAATACACAGACTGAATGAAATTCTGCCTCCTTTATCTGTATTAAGGAAGAATTTGCAAAATCAGTGTTCTTTGGTTGCAAACACAATTACATAACTTAAATAGTAGTAACAACCTTAATTTCTGTTTCTTTACATATTTAACATGTAAATACATTTAGATGAAGACATTTACATTATAAAGAGTCCATAGAAAAGATAACTGGAAATGTATGAGGTAGGTTGTGGGTGATAAGTCACAGACATGTGCAAGCATCGCATTGCCATGCCTCTTCTCTGGCTGGTGCGCTGCTGAGTCCCACGCAACCTAAATGGAACCACTGTATAGGACAGTTCTGATTATCGCAAGCAACCATGTTATCAAGCTCTTCAGGCTGTCTGCAAAAGCACCACAACACAGCCTTTTCACATGCCCTTCTTTTGGGCTGGGGGGTGTTAATGGCTGCAGTGTGGCCAATGGTGTTTTGATTGTGTTTTTTCGTGCTCGTTTTTTGTTTTTGTCTGTGGGCTGTGAATCAAATAATGGCACAGGTAGCTCAGCTGGAGGCACAGGTAGGTCAGCTGAAGGGGGTGTGCTAGTAGGGGCTGGTGGGACAACCTTGTGCTTGGGTGTTTTACCTGGCTGTAATGTGGCCAATGTTTCTCTGACTGTGTTCTGTGCCGGTATGTTGGCAATGTTTTTCTGGCCTGGTTTTGGGGTTTTTTGGGGGGGGGGTTGTCTGTGGGCTGGGAATCGGCTGATGGCACAGGTAGCTCAGCTGAAGGCACAGGGGGTGGGGGTTGAGTGTATTGACGGGCTACAAGCTCAGGTAGGACAACCTTGTAAAAAAAAAAATTGTGTGGTTGGCAAAAGTGTCTCCCAAAGTTCTACGTCAGGCATGACACGCACAGTTGCAAGGCTTTTGGTCGTCCAAACAACAAAGTCACAGAACTGTGACTCGGTGACAAAGATCTGAGTTTGTACCTGTTTGTAGTACTTGTGGGTCTGCTTCAACTCCATCCTTCCTTCTGTGAACTGCAGACAAAACTCCTTGTCAGTACATGCCTGCAGAATGTTATGGTCCTGGTGCTTAAAAGGGCATTTAATCTCCACACATCCTTTCCCGCAACATGCAAATGCACAAGTGCATCAGGAGTCGCGCCTATTTCAAGGAAAGAAGGGTTGATTATGAATCCACAGCGTTCCACTTTCATGTCCCTGTGCCGCAGCTACGTCTGTGTGCATCGATCTTGTATAGGAGGGCTGCCACATGTGTGCACTTATCTGCCACGCCAGCCATACAAGTGCAGTGAGCGCTCTCCCCTTCCCCACATGCTGTAAGTATGACCCATGACTGTAGGGGCTTCTGGCTGAGTCGCATGGAGTGATTCACCTAAGACAATAAAAGCATTATTAATAGCTTGTAGAGAAATACAAAACAGTACTAGCAAGACACATTGAGCTATTTGATGCATGCAGCCAATCAGGGGTACAATGTGGTTGGAAGTGGGCTGGGGATGATGGGCTTACCTGCATTCTACACTGATTTGTCCACAACACCAGTAAACTCACTCCCTTCATACAACACACTGCCCCCAGCCCCCAGATGTAAACCATTCATCACCTTTACATCAGTTATTCTGGCAGTTTGATACTGTTGTGGCAAAAATAATCATTAAACAATCATCATCACTGCATAAGAGACACCAAGAATCAAATTGTATTTTAAAAGATATTTATTCTCTTGCAAGAGGCTTAGTCACAAAATCACAGCAGCTACCCCGTGACGTGAGCAAGACCTGACACCCAGCCCAGGTATACATATATAAGCTCCTTCAGTATTATCAGCAGCTATCGCGTTTCTCAGGAGCTAATTACCCTCCTCCATCCCCTGCTCCTCCTCTCGCCCAGTCAGGATTTGACATTCTGATTCCCCTTGAATCAGAATAATTATCGAATAATGTTGTACTTTAAAATCTTGAATTAAATATATTTGCAAATTTTCATGTTGGTTCTGTTCTGTTTACCCCAAGGGGGATTATTGCTGCTCTCCCTGCTCTTATCCTGCTAGGCTGCATGATGCGTAGGGAGTTATCGCCCAGAACGGAACCATACCGCCAATCCAAACTGTATGCTAATTGTCAATCATATTTGACGGTAGTGGTCCTGACAGAAGTACAAGCCATGTTTCAGAGGTGACAAAAAGGCGACGAATGGCATGGATAGCAGCAGTAAGGAGGCCCAAGATTACCTTCGATAACACTCCACCACACATGATGGTGTGTTCAAAGCATTTTCACAAAGGTAAGTTACAATTACTCTCTGTAAATGTTATATTGTGGGCAAATAACCAGCGTGTTTTGTTTGACTTAACCAGACCATTTGATTTGACGTCAGGCCAATGTTAACTGTTAACTAGCATGAAATAGCTAGAAAATGAGCTTAAGTTACCAAAACGTAACGTTAATCAGTTTTAAATGTTGTACATCTAGGCTACATAGCAATTTATTTGGTGACTGTGTTTGCAGGCAAACCTGCCTATGAAATGTTGGAGTGTGATCCTGACTGGGCCCCTTCTCTGTACCTCGGCCATACTGAGGTCAAAGCTACGAACACATCGGTTCAAGCGGTTTAGGAGAAGAGCGACGAGGTCACAACAACAGCAACCCCCATCGCTGGGCACTGACAACACTGGTCCTGAGGCTGAGTTGGAAGCTCACATGAATCAACCCCCATCGCCAGGCACTGACCACACTGGTCCTGAGGCTGAGTTGGATAATGCAGCACCTTTATACCCAGGTAAATAGTAAAAGAATACAATATATGTTGCCCCCTGTGTATAGCTAATCTGGATTCCTTACATTCCCTAAGTCACATTCCCGGGCCCAGTTCTTCAAAAGTGTCCTTTGGATCAAAGTGATCCAGATTGATAAATCCCATGTCTTGATGTGTGGAATCAAGGATTACTTTTGAACTGGTCCCTGATCACAGATACAAAAACATGGAATTTTCAAATCGGGATCATTTTTATCCAGATTACACTGTTTTGAGGCATCAGGCAAGTACAGAGATTTACAGTTTATTATTTTATTGTTATTACATCAGACTACTCTGCACCTGTGGCTGAGATGGAAGGACAAGAGACTCAGCCCCTACCACCAGCCCCAGACAATGCAGGGAGAGAGGAAGATATGGGAACTGAAACATCAGGGGATGATGGTGCTCCAATGGGGAATACAGATGAACAGCAGAAGTGCAAAGAAGTGGCCTCAGACTCAAAGAAATAATCCGCTTGCAGGAGGAGAATCGAAAACTGAAGGGAGAGCTCTCCAAAAAGGCCCTGGATGAGAATTTTCTCAAAGACAATGATTCAAAGGTGAAGTACTACACTGGCCTTCCATCTTTCAGTCTATTGATGGGTGTGCTGATGCAAATCATTCCCAGTCTACCAAAATCAAAAACAAAAGAAAGAAAACTCTCCCATTTTCAAATGCTCCTCCACATGTGCAAGCATCGCATTGCCATGCCTCTTCTCTGGCTGGTGCGCTGCTGAGTCCCACGCAACCTAAATGGAACCACTGTATAGGACAGTTCTGATTATCGCAAGCAACCATGTTATCAAGCTCTTCAGGCTGTCTGCAAAAGCACCACAACACAGCCTTTTCACATGCCCTTCTTTTGGGCTGGGGGGTGTTAACTGGCTGCAGTGTGGCCAATGGTGTTTTGATTGTGTTTTTTCGTGCTCGTTTTTTGTTTTTGTCTGTGGGCTGTGAATCAAATAATGGCACAGGTAGCTCAGCTGGAGGCACAGGTAGGTCAGCTGAAGGTGGGGTGCTGGTAGGGGCTGGTTGGAAAACCTTGTGCTTGGGTGTTTTACCTGGATGTAATGTGGCCAATGTTTTTCTGACTGTGTTCTGTGCTCGTTTTTTGGGTTTGTCTGTTGGCTGGGAAACGGCTGATGGCACAGGGGGTGGGGGTTGAGTGTAGTGACGGGCTACAAGCTCAGGTAGGACAACCTTGTAAAAAAAAAAATTGTGCGGTTGGCAAAAGTGTCTCCCGAAGTTCTACGTCAGGCCTGACACACACAGTTGCAAGGCTTTTGGTCGTCCAAACAACAAAGTCACAGAACTGTGACTCGGTGACAAAGATCTGAGTTTGCACCTGTTTGTAGTACTTGTGGGTCTGCTTCAACTCCATCCTTCCTTCTGTGAACTGCAGACAAAACTCCTTGTCAGTACATGCCTGCAGAATGTTATGGTCCTGGTGCTTAAAAGGGCATTTAATCTCCACACATCCTTTCCCGCAACATGCACAATGCACAAGTGCATCAGAAGTCGTGCCTATTTCAGGGAAAGAAGGGTTGATTATGAATCCACAGTGTTCCACTTTCATGTCCCTGTGTTGCAGCTCCGTCTGTGTGAAGTAGGAGACCCTTGCCGTATACTCTTTTTCTCTCCCCCATTTAATGGCCTCTGGGCCATTGTCAGTCTGTTCAGTGAAGGTTCTGTGGATAGCACACCTTCCACAGTTGACTTTGCTGGTCTGGTTATGGAGGTGGAGACAACAGCGTGTATGATGCAGGCGGTTATCCTTCCAGCCCGTGTGCTGTGCCATTTGTCAGACTTGTGCTGCTGTCTTGTGTTATTTTCAAGTGCAGCTGCCTCTGTGGCTGTCACTGCCACAAGGTGTGTCAGGCTCTCACAGTGTTGAAGCAGGACCGACAAGTCACAGCCATCCATCCATTCATGGGTCGCGAAGACGTAGCAGTGACTTGGGCAGGACACATGGCTGAATGGGGTCAGCATAGAGGTGGCAGAATTCCTCCATTACAGAGCACAGTCCGGACCTGTGTGCATGCATGAGTTCTGTGAGGGGTTTTAAATCGGCAAGTGTCTTCTGCGGTAAACGTGTGCCACCTGAGCGGGTCCGGATCTTGGGTGCTGTGCTGGTGTCTCCACAGACTGACCGATCACGTGCCTTTTTTTGGGCTGAGCTTGTTGTAAAGTCAATAGTATGGCGAGGCACTCCCTGCACTTTGGTTATATTGGAGGGCATCACCCAGTACACTTCAACATCTGTTGGAGTCACATTTCCCCGCAGACGCACAGCTGTATCGATCTTGTACAGGAGGGCTGCCACATGTGCACACTTCTCTGCCACGCCAGCCATACAAGTGCAGTGAGCGCTCTCCACTTCCCCACATGCTGTAAGTATGACCCATGGCTGTAGGGGCTTCTGGCTGAGTCGCATGGAGTGATTCACCTAAGACAATAAAAGCATTATTAATAGCTTGTAGAGAAATACAAAACAGTACTAGCAAGACACATTGAGCTATTTGATGCATGCAGCCAATCGGGGTACAATGTGGTTGGAAGTGGGCTGGGGATGGATGGGCTTACCTGCATTCTACACTGATTTGTCCACAGCACCAGTAAACTCACTCCCTTCATACATACAACACACTGCCCCCAGCCCTCATGCTAACTATCTTTTATTTAACAGTCGCCCATACAGCAGACACCCCCAAAAGGCTCATGCACTAGTAGCTTTATTTATTTATTTATTTAGGGTAACCCTAACCCTAACCCTAACCCTAACTCTTACTAAGTTACGTTGGTTTGTTAAATTCTGACTGCATGCAGATAGATGAGAGAGAGCGAGGAGTGTGGTGCTTAAAACATTAGCATACCTTTGAACGGATGACAGTTTTCTGCCCCACTTTAACAATCTCCAGGTCCTGGACCCATCCATCTGAAAAAAGACCTGGGCCTGCTGCAGCAACTTGAAGTTACTGAAAACTTTGTGTGTGTATGTACTAACACTTAATATCATGTAGTTGTATGGGTGCTGGTAGTTGGGCAACAAGTTGACGTCCCCTGACCAGTCGCTATGCTCGTAAAGATCCAGTCCTTTGATTCCCTTTATTTTCTCGTCATATCTCATCTTTGCATTAGGATTTAGTTTTAGGCGGTATGCTCTGACAATGTTTTCTTTAGCCCGCTGCATTTTGTAGGATTATTTTCTATGAATGGCTCAGCAAAACAGGCCAATAAGACTATTAACTACCATTACTGATTTTGTCTAATTAAAACGTCTCTACAAATGTATAAAACGTCTACAAAGGTAAAACCCACAGACACTTGTTCATTGGTTCTCAGTGACTCATGATTTATGGGTTGACAGAGATCATCAAGTGTTTCGAAACAGTTATGACGTAATGAAGCCTCGTTTACCGAAATTACGTTACTCTGGCAGTTTGATACTGTTGTGGCAAAAATAATCATTAAACAATCATCATCACTGCATAAGAGACACCAAGAATCAAATTGTATTTTAAAAGATATTTATTCTCTTGCAAGAGGCTTAGTCACAAAATCACAGCAGCTACCCCGTGACGTGAGCAACACCTGACACCCAGCCCAGGAAATTCCCTTCTTATACTCCTTCTTCAAGGTCTTTCCTCTGTAGTTTTCCACTCACCCAGCATGGCCACATCCACATCACATTTAGAATAGAATGACCCCTCTAACCCCCCTGGCTAAATATCTTCCATACCTAAAGAGTTAAAGGTTCTTAACCATTTGTCTTACTGTGTGTGTCTTGCTTACGTCAGGTGTACAAACATACATATATCCTGTTCACATTCCACAATATAGACATGTGACACATTATGTTGGAATATATGTTGAAGATCAATGGAAATCAAATTTTTCCATTACAATTCCCCCTTTTTATCATTCTCTGATAACTGATCAAGTAAAAATAGCAAGTAAAAACAATAGTAGTAATAATAAAAATTAAACAAATTTAAGTCATTACATCACACTTATACCCTTCATTCTGATTTTCATATAACTGATCACTCTTCTTAAACTTGTGAAAGAAGGATTTAAAAGGAAAAAAGCTTAGGCTGTTTTGTAAGGATAGGCCCTTAATTATTTAGCAAGCAAGTAAAGGTTTATCTGAAACCGGGCTAAATGAATAGGCACTGCTATTGCACTTCCGACCTAAATCGGACCCTCAGTCACCGCAGTATAAACAAGAAAAAGTATATATTATATTAGTAGGAAAAACATATCAATTCATCACCCCTGGTTGATTCAACACGCCATACAGAAATACAAAAATAAAATAAAAAGTAGATAAAAATCCCTCATTTCAAACCCTGTCCTTGTACGCCACCTCGTAACACAGATGACTGCTGCTTTTAACCCTCTTTACATATCATCGTCCTCAGAAAATAAGAAAAATAAGAAAAGAAAACATACCCCAATTTACCACATTTCACTGTAGCTTCCGCTACTTCCATCATCTTTACATTTGTGTTCACCATTATCATCATCAGGATAGACTGTCATTTTCACCAATTGAACAGACATCCCTGCTCTCACCAGTCTCTGTACTGAGCTGGAAACACATTTCATAATACATGGCAAGCATAACAATATCGCCAATCCTACTGCTAAAATTGGCAGTAGGATTGGATCACCCAGTATGCCCACCCTCCCCAGAGATTCATGAACCAACCAACCAACCCATTTATCATTCGCATACTTCAATCATTGATAGATTTTCTACTTTTCCTGAAAACATTTGCACCAATCAAATCATTAGATCTATATCAATACTAAGCCCTAGTTTGATTTAATCAAATAAAATCATCAAAATCGTCACAAAACAAATTATTCTGCTAAAGCATTAGTAGGGCCACATCTTGTCTTGCCGGTCGTCCCTTTTGGCCTGACCTGTGGAATCAACAACCTGAAACATATTATCACTTAATAGCACTCAGAGTCCTACCCCCCCCCTGAAAAACACTCAACCCACTTTGCTCATGTTGACAATATTTATACATTTGGAACAGAATCAGTTCTGTTTGACACAATCCATCCTGACATTCTGCAAAAGGAAAGTTTTAAGTTATGCGCTGCGCAGGTGGCACATTTCTGCCACAATAATAACCAAGGCCAGGATAGTTAGCCAAATTCATCCATAGCCATTATTTCACTGGGCACACTCTGCCCTGTATCAAAAGTCTGCATGCTCTGTAAAGAAAAACAAATGTGGAGGTTATTGTCAGATAGTAAAGTACACATAGTTTATTTTGTCTGCTGTGCTGCCGCGGCCTCCCAAAATGTATTGTCCCACCTGTACGATTGCATTCAGCAAATGTGAACCCCTTGGTAAACCATATTTGGCAATTGTTACCATCCCCCTTTTGATGCATGATCCAACTTGTGCATCAATTTAACATATTGGTGTTTGGGTAAACAAAGTTTGCAACCGCTGGTTGCACCTTTTGGCCTAAAAGATCTTACCCGTCGTTGAAGTAATCACTCGTACACACTGGTAACCGCTCTTCCCCATTACAGAATCTTTGACCGTTTTCTTCAACAGACTCAGTTGTTTTCTGGAGCTATGGAAAGGCACATTCAAGAGTCACCAGAGCACTCTGGACTGCCTAATAGTGTTAACACAGGGAGACAGGTTAATAACAGCCGTATTTAACCACCTAAATCCATTAAACATCTTAAACATCAGCAAAATCGCAATACTGAGATTATACTCAGTGAATTTAGTTATCACAACGTCCATTCAGTGTACTGTTACATCGTAGCCGAACCATCGGCCCTGTATGGTGGAGACAAAGAAGTTACTGGCCCTGAATTAAACTAGTCAAAAACGTCACTTCTATTGTTTAAGACTTTTTTTGTTTCACTTTTAACACATTTACAAATTTCCCTTTGAATGTATGAAATCTGAACTGCCTGTAGCATGATTTCTTTTAACATCTCCATGTCTATGATTTTTAAACTGAAACACTGTGCTTCACTATAAATAGCTTATTAACACTTATGACACAGGCTCAGATAACAGCTTTTAGTTGACATTGAATGAGAGAGAGACTCTGAGGCATGCAGGACTGGTACACTGTGCTCTCATCAACTTTTTATCATAGTTTCATTTTACTTTCTTTTGACTCTAGCCCAACTGTATTTGCCAGAATTGACATGTATTTTTAAACAGCCACATTTTATATTTGTCTTTTGCCCACATCAGCGAATTTAGACATTACAAATTTCCACTCAGATCGTGTCTCTGTCGCACGTAATTGAAGTAGTTTTGTTAATATAAACTTCCAAACTTCAAAATTGTGTGGTCATAAATAAATAAAAACTAAATAAATAAATAAATAAATACAAATATATATATATATATATATGTCAGAGCATACCTGACGCATCAGTGGCCGATTTCCTATTTAGAGCTCGTGTAGATTTTTGTGCCTTTCGCAATGTGAATGTCGAGACAATATCCAATAAACAGGGGGTAGGGATACCAATAATTTTACTTGCTAAATGAGTTATCTTTAAGAATTTGTTCTTGTTGGTAAATGAATATATATAAATGAATAAATAGATAAATAAATGTGATAAATGTGATAATAAGTTTGGAATAAGTCTACTAAAGCTTGTTTTTATGGAGGACCAAATCTGCAGAAATTAAAAATGAATAAATGAATGAATGAATAAATAAATAAATAAATAAATAAATAAATAAATAAATAAATAAATAAATAAATAAATAAATAAATAAATAATAAGTTTGGAATGTCAAACCAGACTTAATAATAAATAAATAAATACATAAATAAATATGCGAAGAAAAGAAAAAGAAAAAAAATAGACTATTTATACTTTTATTTCCTTATTTATGTATAATTATATTTTTTTCCACATTTATTTTTATATTGAAGTTCAGAGGCTGTCATATGTGGATCAACTTACTTTGTGTATTTTTAACAGTTTCAATATGAAAAATAACTGTTATATTGATTCAATGGATTAATTGCATTTTGAAAAAAAAAAAAAAGTGTCATGGATTTATTGCATTTTGGGGGACAAATAATCAGTTTTTATAATAAATCCAAATCTGGATTTAAATTTTTTTTATGTTATTATAATCTAAAGATGCTATGTGAAAGTTTGAAACAGAAATAATGGTTTTCATCTTGCCTCTTTCTTGGTAAAGAAAACACATTTTTACTCAAATTAATCAAAATGGATTTGTCAGAGCATACCTGACGCATCAGTGGCCGATTTCCTATGTATTTAGAGCTCGTGTAGATTTTTGTGCCTTTCGCAATGTGAATGTCGAGACAATATCCGATAAACAGGGGGTAGGGATACCAATAATTTTACTTGCTAATGAGTTATCTTTAAGAATTTGTTCTTGTTGGTAACTGTAAGCATATGGAAAAAACAAATGGCGCCATAAGTAAGAACTGGCTCAATAATACTGCGATACAGAAGCAGAAGAAGACGTGGCTGAACAGACAAGTGCCTACGTTTACGAATAGCTGTCAGTCTTTGTTGACAGCATTTGTAAACCCCTAGAGTGTGCTGGTTGAAATTGAGATTTTTATCCAAAATAATGCCAAGATATTTAAAATGCTCTACTCTCTCAAATATATCTCTCCGTTAATGATAATGCTAGAAGCATGGATCTGTGTTTTTGAGGTGCTAAAGACAAATTCCTTTGTCTTTAAAATATTAAGGTGCAGAAAGTTATCCTCACACCACGTACTAAAATGTGCTGTAGAAGGTTGATAGTCCAAAAAAGAGTCATTGTCCTCATTAAGCAGAGCAAGAATGGCTGTATCATCTGCATATTTAAAATAATGAGTAGTTGTAAATGACTTGACAGTCATTTGTGTATAGAATAAAAAGGAATGGGCTAAGTACGCACCCCTGAGGGGCGCCGGTGTTAAGGACAATGGTTGTTGATAATGCACTGCCCACTTTAACCACTTGGGGTCTATTAGAAAGAAAATTGTGGATCCAATATATTAGAGATGATAGGACTTGCATACTCTGTAGTTTCTTTATCATCTGATGAGGCTGAATCGAGTTAAAAGCGGAACTAAAGTCAATAAAGAGAAGTCTGGCATAATTCCCAGAGATGTCCAGGTGTTGAAGTAGACAATGTAAGAGACAGGCCACTGCATCATCAGTACCTCTCTTCTGCTTATATGCAAATTGTAGACAATCTAGAGATGGTGTAACGTATGGAAGCATAATGTTTTTGACGATTTTCTCAAAGCATTTCATTATAATAGAGGTTAATGATACAGGCCTGTATTGATTTAACTCGGATGGATGCGGTTAATGATACAGGCCTGTAATGATTTAACTCGGATGGATGCGTTTTTTTTGGAACAGGAATAACAATCGATGATTTCCATTTGACAGGTATTGTTGAAGTACAGAGTGAGCGAAGGAAGAGAGAATGAAGAATAGGGGTTAGTTCCAGGGAACAGCTTTTCAAGACCCGGCCCGGAATACCATCTGGCCCAGGAGCTTTATTCGGTTTGCACTTAATGAGCTGGAAATAGACATCCTGCCTGGTTAGAAGGGACTCATAGTTCAACTCTTGAAAAGGCAAAGAATCCAAAAGGCTATCACACTCTGCTGAGAAGTCAGAGGTATCAAAACGGGCATAAAAATTCTTAAGATTACTTGCAAAGGTGGTGGGATCTGAAACATAAGTAGTCTGTTTAAAGGCTTGTCCAGTAAGAGTCCTAACACACTGGAATGCCTGTTTGGTGTTCATATTTGCAAAGTCCTGCTCCAGTTTGTTCTTATAATAATTTTTCGCTTTAAAGATTTCATTTTTGATATCCTGATTTATTTTTTGAGACCAGCGGAGTCTCAAAAGTTTTCTCTTCTAGAAGAGATATTTTTTCTGTGAATTGATCATGTTTTGAGTTGGAATATGCTCTGATAGACTTTACCGGTATCAAGAGATCCATACAGAATTTGATGTAATCTGTAATAATTGAAACCTGTTCATCCAGGTCTCCCTCAAAGACTTCCCAGTCTGTACATGCAAAACAGCCTTGAAGACATGCAATGATCGTTAATGACAGACTGCAGCAGGTATATTAGGCTGCAAATTAAGAGCTAATGTACGGATCTAATATAATGATACACATTTTCTTTTTCAGCTGTGAAAGTTTACTTAGGACATAACCACTTGTGTTTAACCACAGACTACATTTTACAACACACACTTATTTGCCTAATTCGGATGTTAAATTTGGGCTTTTAGAGAGAAACGCAAGTGCACCACAGTGAAGGATTTGGAAATACAATCGGATTATTAGGGTCCATGTAAACGCAGCTTCTGTCTCCATCTTAAAAGGGATGATTATCAGCCCATGACCTAGACACACATGAAAGACAATACTTATTACACTCAAGGGAACCGCCAAAGAGAAAATGTCAACAAAACTACAATCATCCCTTGTCTTTGCTCATAAATACTTTCCGTATACACAGTTACTCAACATTAAACTTCAGGTTAAATGATGAAACTTGGGGGTGTAAAAATACATAACCTACAGTATATATGTGGCACACATACTGTACGTGGGAAACAGCTGATAACACATTAAAGCAGAACACATACATGTTTTATTAGGTTAAAGGGCATACTATGGGTTAAAGCAGTCCAAAAGGACCATGTGTGTTTCACTGGCTGGAATAGAAATGGGATTTTTTCCAGCATCTAAACTCATGTTTCCATTTAAGGAAGTCCTAATAGAAAATAACTAAAAAGATATAAATACCAGATATGAATCTTAAGATGTGGAAAAGCATATTGAGGAGGCTGAAATTACAGCTTGGTTAACTGAAAGGTCAGGCTAAGGGGAATGACTCTGATACTTGCATGAGGTAAGCTTTCCAGCAGGATCAGGAGAAGGTATAGAGTGTTATGGTTTGTTATGTCAGGAGAAGGTATAGAGTGTTATGAGTGTTGTTATGTAAAAAAAAAAAAATCTTGCATCACAATAAGTGTATTGTCATTGTCAAAACATTTTAGTATCTAAAATTAATTTTATTAGGTTTAGTGACAACATTTTACAATGTTTACATGGTACAATTTCTGGTATGCTAAGTTTTTATTATTATTGCTTGACACAAATTTCACAAATTCAATTCAATTCAATTCTTGTGATTTGATTTAATACCGACTCATTTGGATAAGTATTAGGTAGGCTGTACAAGATAGGCATACATTTTTCTCAAGAAAAACAAAACAACAACAAAAAAACTCACCTAATGCTGTAAACATACAGAGAGCCCTATCAGCTGGTAGTATTATTTAAGGTTAAAATAACTCAAATTAAATATAATGCGTTTTTTATTATAATAACAACTTTATTTAATGGTATAAGTAAAAATATAATATGTAATATAGTAGAATACACATATTTAGCAAAATACTCTCAATAGTTATTTTTTTTCTAGCCAACTAAGGTGCTATAGCTATATTATGGTCATTAAATGGCTTTCCTGAGGTAAATGTTGTGACATAATTGTTCTCCAGCTGTTTTATTGATCCCTTCCGCGGTTGAAAAACACTGATTGATCGATATTATGTATGAGGAATATACAATTCGGTAAGTTGTACTGTATCTTTCAACATTGTACATTAGTGTTTATTTACTAGCTAGAGATGATCGGTTCACGTGCCGCTAGGGATCTGTCACGTCACATTTACAAGCGCCAAAACGGTATTTATTGTTTGAATTTCGTAATAAAAATTGAATGAATCTGAGAGCTGAGATAGACTTAGAGTCTGAATTTCGTGATAAAAGTGACAGAATCTGAGAGCAGAGATTTTTTTCTATCATAAGTAACCTGCTCTGTCTAGTCTGTCAGTCTCCGTGTCCTCTTTGTTTCGCGATTTTTCTGTGCATGAGAAAATGAATGTGTGGCGTGAGAGCGTGTGGAAAGTGTAAATTGCGTGAGTCTCAGGGTGAATGCGTGAGAGTTGGCAGCTCTGCCCGAGACTTGCTACTGCGAACACCTTAAGATGTTTATGTGAGCACGTAAGACATGCTTCTGTTGCTGCACGCGTAAAATACACGAATTAACCCCATAGTAGATTTATACAGGCGAAGCTGGGGAGGGAGGAGGGTTCTGAAAGTGCACTGCAGACTGTAAAAGCAAACAATGCCAACTATTTGAATATTTGCGCAGCAAGCTCATTGGCCGCTGATGCAACAGCAACCAATCAGCTGTGCTATGTAAATAACGACATGATTGCTACCTATAGAGCTGGTAAGTCCCACCCATTCCGCTAACCCCACTGTACCTCTAGGTTGAAAAATCGTCAATGCAAGTGAATGTGAGAAAATAATTATTTTCTGGTCCCGTTTGAATTTTGCCATGAATGTGAACATTTGTTGTCTGTGAATTTTTAATATAATTTTTCGTGTGAAGAATGCTACAATAGCAGGTAGAAGTTTGATACGGTTAGACTTTGTGTGAGAGCACTTTGTGGACTACAACCTAGTTTTTACATCAGACGGGAATCTGAAGAAAGAACAGCCCATTTGGTTTGAATGGTGACATTTGGGTACAAAACACACAGGCATCTCGATCTGTCTCCATAGATTATCGCAGAATTAGCACAAGTGGAGGGAAAATGTGTTATGGGGTGACGTCACATAGGCGACATGTAGTCTTTCTCGTTATGTCTTTTCCACAACTGCTAGCTAAAGAATCATACAATATACTGTCAAACTCGTAACATGAAAAAATATATAAAAAATTCACAGACAACATATGTTCACATTCATGGCACAATTCAAACGGGACCAGAAAATAATGATTTTTCAACCTAGAGGTCCACTTGGGGTTTTACAGATGGGCGAGACTTACCAGCTCTATAAGTTAAAGACCTATCAGCCTGTACCATTCAGACTTTCATGCCAGAACTACGTAATTAGTAGTCACAGAGGAAGGCAAAGAGTGTTGCCAGTGAGAGGATGGTTGTGGTCACCCTCTGACCCTTGGTACTTTTAATTGAGTCTAGTGGGCTTCTGGGTGTAAATTAGAATTTTATCAGCCATGGCTCACTTGAACATTCCATCAATGTAAGTCTATGGGATTTTTCTGAGTATTAATCATCATTTTAGGAAAACCGAAAGTCCAATTAGTTAGAAAAGATATAGCAACCCAAGTCAGAACAGTCTAAAGGTCTGAGCCGAGTTTGGTGGATGTAGCTTTATACCTCTAGAAGGAAGCTTTAAGGCCACGTACATACTGCAGCTAAATTCAGCTGTCAGTTGACCTTTTAGTGCTTAATCCTGTTCTGTACACACACAATTTAGTAATTTAAGGTAGTGACAACTGCATTTACAAAAATTTTACAAAAACTGAACATCTAGTGACGTACAACGAGAGATATGAGAGACGGCAGACGAGATATTCTGTTTACAGCATGGTAATTAGCATTGTTTGCTGGCTTTGACCACTCAAGGGTGAACATGTGGTTTTGAATCATTTTAGTCTCCATGTGGCTGAGGCTTAGACTGTAGCTGTTTAAGACCAAGAAATGTCTACAATCTTTGAATATTTGCAGAAATTATAACAAAGGGATTTTTGCAGGATGGGAATGTGCCATTTTTATCACTACTTGCTTTCCTCTACAATGAAAAACTGACACTTGTTGTGTGTTTTCACTGTATTAGACATATTTTACAGTGTTTTTCTCTATTTTTTACAGTCTATGGTGTTTCTATATTCTTGAACAATATATCTTGTCAGATCCTTAACATATTTTATTGTTTAGCCCAATTGCTGCCATATTAGCCTTCTACAAGAACTTCCATGGGTGAAAAGGTGAAATGTTTTCTGATTCAAAAAAGGGGGATGGGGAGGGGTGGCTGAATGTACCCCTCATCCCAAAAAAGGATTTATTTACTCCAGTGTGTGTCATATGTCAAAGTAAGATATTAATAGCCTAAAAATAAATAATTATAATACACATGCACTTTGAGATGGAAGCTGTGACCTATATATTTTGAAGCAATAAAGGTTTCAAGAAAGCGCATCATATATCAAAATAT
>FLSR01000756.1:98655-114531 GCA_900092035.1 Leuciscus waleckii | reverse complement strand
TTATCATTAAACATTTTTAGCGTGTTCTTAGAGAATGTTATCCCACCTTTTAGGAGAACATTCTGGGAACTTTAATGAAACTACTCAATGAAAATGTTATAAGAACATTAGGGAATAATGTTCCAACAATGTTAAAAAAAGTTGCAAATATAATAGTTATTATTTCAGATCGATTATGCATATAATTAAACAAACTCACGATCAGTTTTTATAAAGAGGAAAAAACAAAAATAAAATAAAAATACTCAACCAAAACAAAGTTTCTCCAAACTAAATAATTCAATTGAATGTTTTATCTCGATGAGTTCTTTTGGGCAAGGTCTACGTGTGAATGGATGAGGACTGAAGGAAGCATTGACATATAGTGCTGTTTGATCTCTCCTATTGTCAAGATTCAAAGAGGGATTTTATTCAAGAATAATTATGCCAGCAGGTGAGTAAAAAGGGAGTAGAAATAAAATCCCCAAAACCCGTTCGGCGTCTTGTTGAACTTCAGTAGGCCGATCTGTTTCGATTGCCACAACTCTTCCTTGCGCAGAGCTAACACATCTAAAGATTCCAATGATCTTCCTAGTGTACTCCCAAGGTTTGAATCTCAAACGAAAAACGATTAACCTCCAACTCGTCTCCTTTAACAGACTACACCCTTTTTTTCATCATCTTTTATGATTTTCCTTCAGATAATATAATGAAGATAATTATAAAAATTAATTTCTTTAAAACTTGGTTATATACTTTGCTTATTCTTTGAATGAAGGTGATCTGAATTAGCGTCAGTGTAATGATCCATTACAAAGCCGACACACAACAGCATCAGCTTCTGTTCTTCAGCAAGCTCTTTAACGTTGTACGTCCTATCTGGTGTTGTTTGTACGGAGCCCCTAAAGGGACGTGGTGATGGAAAAAATGTGGAATGGGACTGGGAGAATTTTTTTTTTTTTTTTTACTTTTGCATTCCCTCGCAAAGATATTTGCATAAACCAAAACCCTTTTGCACATTTTATATTATGAAAAATATTCAGTAACTTCACTATGACACTGTACTGTCACCAAATTCAGTTCATACATCACTGCTCTCCTTCTGGTCATACTACAACACTTAGTTTAATAAAAAAGCATAATTGTATTATTATTTATTATGAAACAAAATCAATAACTTCACCATTATTAGACAAAAAATTCAATAACTTCACACTGTTATACAGTGTAATGCCATCAAATTTACTAAGCAATTATCTTGCAAAAGCTTGTAATGTTAGCTGTGTACCAATATCATTTGTGTAAAGAATAGGCCTACTTATTTGTTATGTGCTATTACTTGCCAAACTAAGTGTTATAGTATGACCAGTGGAGACCATTGAGTGTAAACTGAATTTGGTGACACTACAGACACTACTATTTTTGCAGACACGTTTTTTGGGGCTATTTTGCACTTTGCAGACGATCCCTTTGGACTTGTATCTCAGCCACCTGCTCATAGAGATCAATTTATATTATAAAGCTTGTTTTGCGGAAAATTGTAGCTTGTTGTCTACGTTACTATGATTGTAAAGAGTCATTTGTGTTTTAACACAGACTTTTAAAAACTGGATATTGAAACATGTAATTTTTGCTTCAAAACAGTTTTAAAATCATCCTGCTCACTCATGTAAATAGAACAATGAATTGATTTAAAAATCTTTTTGTTAGACATGTTTGTCTCAGAAGGCTGTATGCGAGGAGCCATGCAAGAAGACATGCAATCTCCCTGAGGGAAGAAGTGATTAAAAAGCGAGGTCGTATTTCACTATTGTAAGTTAATGTTGTTAAAGGTACAATATGTACGTTTTCGCCACCAGAGGTCGCATTTTCAAAACAATAACAAAGACAAAGTTTGATAACGCTATGAAGGAGAGTTAAACGATGGGCGATGTCGTTTTCACCATCCGGAGATGTATGGAATTCATGAATCATGTTCACGAATGAGGTAATAAATTAGTTTTTGTATTACCTGTACATTTGATCACACTATTTGATGTCATCGTAATTTTTGTCCAAAAGGTCCTGAGAGGGACTATTTTGTGTACCAAGTGCAAAATAGATTAAAGGAAATGGGGGTGAAACAGTAAAATTCCAATAAAAATACACACCTGTGCCAAAATGTATGCAGCTGGCATTAACACAGGCAAAATGATAAAAAAAAAAACTAAACTAAAAAAGACAAAAATGTCCATAAGGTTGCACAAGGGTTAATTTGCGAGTCCACAAATAGCTTGGGTATGCAGAGCATTCACAGCCCCTGTTATAACCACGTGATTGTATTATTCTTATTCCAAAAATTGCAAAGTAGTTCAAATGATGTGTTGCACTCTTAGTGCTTTCTCACGGCACAACTAGTTTTGTTCAGGTTCAGAGTAAAACTTAAAGGGGTGTTACGTGCTAGCCTTTTTATCTTTAGTCTAGAGGTACTAGGCATAGCAGTAACAAAGTGGGGGCTCGTCCTTTCATGTACCGCGTTGTAATTGTAAGTATCTGCTCACTTTTTCTCTTCTGTTTGGCTGTTTTCTTTTTGGTGAGGAGGAAAGGCTCCTGTGGTAGTGAGAATTATGGAATTTGATTTGATGTCATTTACTCTTTCTCCTACCATAGAAGTTTTTGAAAGCTGTAGAAGGGCAGATTTGCTGTTGATTGCAGACTTCTTTAATGTTGAGGTTCCAAGGCAGAGTACCAAACAAGTCATTAAAGATCACTTGCGGGGAAAGCTGGTTGATGATGGAGTTTTACCAGATTACTCTGTTGTCAGTACTGAGGAACAACCTGGGAACACAGCAGAGGCTGTGTCAGGTGATGTTTTTCTGGGCTTGCGACTGACTCTCTGAGTGAAGCTATGTTAGCTGTAAAATTTAAGGAGTTAGATCTGGAGATAAAAAGGCAGGACTGTGAAGAGCAAAAGATCAGGCTTAGTACAATAGAGGCACAAGCAGAAAGGGACATTAAGATGCGTCAGTTAGATTTGCGTGCTCAGGAGTTGAATCAAAAACCAGTTCCTATGCCTCGCTCTAGACTCTCCTCTGCTTGTTCGTCCGTCGCTTCACCTGCTGCTTTTGTACCTCAAGTTACGGATAATGCGACTCCTGAGGCAGATTTTGACGTTGGCAAGTACCTTAAACTTGTACCACCGTTTAGAGAAGCGGAAGTGGATTCGTATTTTGTTGCTTTTGAACGGATCGCTACGAAATTGCGGTGGCCGAAAGACGTGTGGGCTCTGCTATTGCAGTGCAGTCTTTCTGGTAAAGCGCAAGAGGTTTGCTCTGCCTTACCAATAGATCAATCCCTTGATTATGATACAGTAAAATCTGCCGTTCTGCGAGCATTCGAGTTAGTGCCTGAGGCATACCGTCAAAAATTTAGGTCCATTTGAAAAAGCCAAACAGACGTATGTTGAGTTCGCAAGGGAGAAGAAAACCCTTTTCGAGAAATTGTGTCTTTCCAGTGGGATCATGACTCTTGATCAGCTTCAAGAGCTGCTCTTGCTGGAGGACTTCAAAAGTTGTATTCCAGAGAATGTTGTTGTCCATTTAAATGAGCAGAATGTCCTTTCCGATGCCGCGGTTTTAGCCGATGAGTTTGTGTTGACACATCGGACTGTGTTTTCCCCCGCACGTCGTGTTAGTGTGTCCCCTTCCACTTGCGAAGTATTTGATAGGGAAGCGACACGTGTTTTCTCACGCATTGGCAAAGGTGAGACTCAGTCAAGTGCGCGCCGTAAGAATGCTTCAAATGATAAACGAGTTTGTTTTTACTGTCTCGACAGCAGTCATTTAATTTCTGACTGTAAAGCGTGGAAGCAAAAGAACTCCGCTTCCAAATCTAAAAGTGTTGCACTCGTACACCCCGTATGCGAGGAAAGCCACACGACCGCTCTGTCCTTTCAGCCTTTCCTACTGACTGGTTCAGTGTCTGTCTCAGTTGACTCTGAGTGTAAACCTGTCACCATGTTGCGAGACACTGGGTCAGTTCAGTCATTTATCTTAGAAGAATTATTGCCCCGGTCTACTGAGACTTATTCTGGTACAGACGTGCTTATACGTGGAATTGGAATGCAGTGTATAAATGTTCCTCTTCACAATGTCTACTTGAAATCAGACCTTGTAACGGGTACTGTAAAACTTGGTGTACGTTCTCAGTTACCTGTCGAGGGTGTGGGCGTTATTCTCGGAAATTACCTCGCTGGGGGCGAAGTTTTTCCCCGTCCAATTGTGGTCCATACCCCTAAATTGTGTGAGCAACCTGATCTAGCCCGTCAATTCCCTGCAGCTTTCCCTGCGTGCGTCGTGACACGTGCCCAGTCGGCTAAATTCAGAGACATGGTGGATCTCTCTGAATCGTTTTTGGTGGCGCATGATGAATTTGTGGAAGATAAGGCAGTAGAGCCAAAGTTTGCCTAATACCGAGAACGCAGTTATAATTCCTTTAAAAGTTGGTAGGGAACAATTGGCTGTTGCACAGAAATTAGACCTTTCATTGGTGAAATGCATTGAAGCTGCTGTCCCCCTGAGCCAAGTGTCTAATGCTAAGGTAGCTTATTTCTTTGAAGATACAGTGCTCATGCGTAAGTGGAGGCATGAAGCTCACGAGGATTCACAAGAATCGATTCAAATTGTATTGCCAGCTGATTACCGAGAGCAGGTGTTGAAACTGGGTCATGAACATGTGCTGTCAGGACATTTGGGTGTCACAAAAACTTTTCGCAGAGTTTCCCGGTACTTTTATTGGCCTGGATTAAAATCAGATGTGTCTAACTTTTGTAGATCGTGTCCTGTATGCCAATTGGCTGGGAAGCCCAATTCAAATATACCAGTTGCCCCTTTGCAGCCGATACCGGTTATGAGAGAACCTTTTGAGCGACTCCTTGTTGACTGTGTGGGTCCTGTACCTAAGTCCAAGTCAGGACACGAATATATTTTGACAATCCTGTGTACTGCTACACGTTTCCCAGAAGCGATACCTTTACGTTCGATTAGAGCTCAAGTGGTAATTAAAGAGTTGGTGAAGTTCTGCACTATCTTTGGACTGCCTCGTGTTGTGCTAACTGATCAAGGGTCTAACTTCACATCAAAGGCATTCACTCAGACCCTTGCTGAATTAGGGATTAAACATCAGCTCTCAAGTGCATACCACCCTGAGTCGCAGGGCGCACTTGAAAGATTTCATCAAACCCTTAAATCAATGTTGTGCTCCTATTGCTTAGCCAATGGGAAGGATTGGGCTGAGGGTCTTCCATATCTTCTGTTTGCTGTCCGAGAAGCAGAGCAAGAGAGTATTGGTTTTAGTCCCGCTGACCTTGTTTTTGGGCACACTGTGCGTGGTCCTTTGAAGTTGCTAAGTGAGCAATTATTAGCTAAAGCCTCCTCTCCTGTGACTGTACTTGACTATGTCAGCACTGTTCGTGAGCGATGCATAAGACTGTGAACTTGCTAGAGAACACTTGGTTACAGCTCAGTCAAAAATGAAGACCCGCTACGATAAGAGAAGCATGAGTCGTAGTTTTCAACCGGGTGATAGTGTTCTTGTTCTCTTGCCTGATCCGGGTTCTGTGTTCCAAGCTAAATTTTCAGGTCCTTATGAAGTCAAAGAAAAGCTCAGTGACACCAATTATGTCATTCACACACCTGATCGCAGGCGAAAGACCCGTGTATGCCATATAAATATGTTGAAGCAGTTTATTGTGCGTGGCGAGCAGTGTGTTTCTTCCCTTGTTTCATCTGTTGCTGTTGCTACTGCTGGTGTGATTCCAGAGGATGAGCCGGTTGGAAAGGATGTACAAGTTGTAGCTAAACGGCTTCAAAACTCTGCCATATTGTGTGACCTGCAGAGCTTTCTTATACACTTGACAAAAGAACAGAGTGAGCAGATTATTCGTATGGTTCAGGACTATCCTTCAATCTTTTCTGACGTGCCTGGTAGAACAACCATGTTAAAACATGACATTGATGTGTGTGAATCTCATCCAGTTAAGCAACATCCTTATAGAGTAAACCCCAAAAAGCGTGACATAATGAGATCTGAGGTGGAGTACATGCTGCAGCATGGAATAGCAGTGCATAGTCAAAGTCCATGGAGTTCGCCCTGTTTGTTAGTGCCCAAATCCGACGGCTCCTATCGTTTTTGTACAGACTATCGTAAGGTTAACTCCTTAACGAAACCTGACTCCTTCCCTCTACCTAGACTGGAAGACTGTGTGGACAGGGTAGGCTCTGCCGGATATGTCACAAAATTAGACCTGTTAAAGGGTTATTGGCAAGTCCCCCTAACTTCAAGGGCATCTGAGATCTCTGCGTTTGTCACTCCCGAACACTTCCTACAATATGAGGTTTTAGCTTTCGGCATGAGAAATGCTCCTGCCACCTTCCAGCGCCTTATGCAGGTGGTTTTGACAGGAGTGCCAAATTGTGACGCGTACCTAGATGACTTAGTCATTATTCAAAACCTGGGAAGATCACGTCAAAACTTTGGAGTTAGTATTCAGTCGCCTGGCAGCTGCCTCCCTAACCTTGAATCTTGCCAAATGTGAGATAGGTAAAGCTGTGGTAACCTATCTGGGGAAACAAGTTGGCCAGGGTTGTGTCAAGCCAGTTGAGGCTAAGGTTGCTGCCATACTTGAGTTTCCTACACCCCGTAACAAGCGTGAGTTACGGCGATTCTTGGGTATGAGTGGGTACTATCGGGGATTTTGTTGTAATTTCTCCACTGTTGTGTCACCCCTCACGGACCTTCTCAGTACTACAAAGAGTTTTAAGTGGAGCACTGAGTGTGATAATGCTTTTAAGGCTGCAAAAGATCTCCTTTGCCATGCCCCAGTGTTGTCTGCCCCTAACTTTGATCTGCCTTTCAAACTCCAAGTAGATGCCAGTGGTACAGGTGCTGGGGGAGTCCTGTTGCAGGAGGACTCCCATGGAATTGACCACCCTATCTGCTACTTCTCAAAGAAGTTCTCGAAATGCCAGCAACGCTACAGCACGATTGAAAAGGAGGCCCTTGCGTTGCTTCTAGCTCTTCAGCATTTCGAGGTTTATTTAGGAAGTAGTGCCATACCTATCGATGTGTACACTGACACTAACCCACTGATTTTTCTCTCCCGCATGTCCAACTCCAATCAGCGTTTGATGCGCTGGGCCCTAATTGTCCAGGAGTATAACCTTAACCTCCAACACATCCGTGGAAAAGACAATGTAGTGGCGGATGCACTCTCTAGAACTGCAGATGTGGAGACTTAAGTGGGTTGGTTAACCAAGTCAGGTCTGAATTGCACTACTATTGGAGTTCTATGAGTAGTTTTTTTTACAATCTGTGGGTTGTAAAAATTTAATGTTGGGGGTGTTGCGTCCTAAGACACATTTTATTTGTAATCATTTTATGTGCTTTGTGGTGTTTCTTTTGTTTCTCCCCATGTCTACTGTCACCATGCTCATGCTGATTGGGATCACCTGTTGCTGATTTGCGCCCATAACCTCAGCTCCACTGATTGGCTGCAGCCGGGAGAATGTCAGCATATAAAGCCAGCACCATCTCACAACAAGGAGAGAGCACAGGAACTTCTTGTCTCCAGTCCCAGTAACACACATCCAAAACTAATGAGCTTAGAAAAGTATTTATTGAATCAAAAGAAAAAGATAAAAGGAAACTAACTTCAGGAGGGGGCAAAGGCCAACAAAACAAACAAAAAGGTTTCTAACTCAGTTTTAAACATAACTTACCTAAACATTAAAGAAAAGCAAATAAATAACAAATAAAGTTCCCTTTCTCCCTAACTACACATAAACAGGAGAAAAGCAGATTCAAACAAAAATGGCACCCACCTCCCTACAGGTTTCCTTAAAAGAAAATCTTAAATTCCAAACAAAACTATAAGTCTTCAACTACATCTACAATTGCACCAATGGTTAACAGGTTTCAACAACATAACAGGATGAAGCTATCTGGAACTAGGGAGAAGAAGTCCATGTGGCAAGTTAGCATCTGCAACCCTCTCTCTCTCTCCTTGTTGTGAGATGGTGCTGGCTTTATATGCTGACATTCTCCCGGCTGCAGCCAATCAGTGGAACTGAGGTTAATGGGCAGCAAATCAGCAACAGGTGATCCCAATCGCCAGCATGAGCATGGTGACAGTAGACATGGGGATAAACAAAAGAAACACCACAAAGCACATAAAATGATTACAAATAAAATGCGCCTTAGGACGCAACAGGGGTAAAAAAAAAAATGTCATTTTTGTACAAGCTAATATGATTCTTTCATATAATGTCATTTTTGTACAAGCTAATATGATTCTTTAGGGTCTAAATTAAAAGTTTGTAATATACTTTAATTAAAAATTCTCATTAGTATTGTAAGAAAACACTAATTTTACCCGGTCAAAAACAGCTCTGTTTTCAGCACGCCGTTTAAGTGCATGTGTCTTTAAATGATAATGAGCTTTGCTCACCCCGCCCCTCGGTTCTGTGGGGTGTTTTGACAAAACACACGTGGAGTGTTGCCTTGACAACAGTTGAGGGTATACAGTTTTTGAGAAAGAATG
This sequence comes from Leuciscus waleckii, assembly GCA_900092035.1. Lineage (NCBI taxonomy): Eukaryota > Metazoa > Chordata > Actinopteri > Cypriniformes > Leuciscidae > Leuciscus > Leuciscus waleckii. Next base: position 105,974 of record FLSR01000756.1, on the reverse strand, counting down.
GCAGCGGGAGTCTCTGAGGACACATCTGTGCAACCTATCAATTTGAACTTGAGTCGGACCCGGAACAAGATGACGGCCCCGCAAGCGATTTGCAAAGATTAATATAAAGATTAATATAAAGGTCAATAAAACGTTACACTCACTTCAGTTCTTCTGGAGGTGCAGCAGGAACACGAATAGTTGGTACTGATCCTTTTTTCAGGAGCAGCTTCTTAGCAAATAACCAGCTTTTTACTGATCATCGTTTGTAATGCAGTCTGGTGTGTGAAATGATTCGAGCAAACATGAAAGCATTGACTTTGATCGTGGGGAATATTCCCTTCGAAAACAAACTCAGCCACTGCGTCTTCAGCTGTACGGATTTAGGAACATCAACATGACTGCTGTGTTCGTTATTGCACCGAAGAACAGAACACCACAATCGCTTAGATGCCATTCTACTCAGTGCTCCAGCTATCAACACTGAACGCGCCAGTTGGCGCGGGCTATGATTGACAGCTCGCTCACGAGGGCGCGAGGGAGGGTCTGTGTTGAAACGCTCCTGTCAATCAACCATCGTGGGAGGGGCGTCGATTTTGTGACGTCACAAAATCGAACAGCTTGATTTGAGATGGGAGGAAACATATAAGAAGATAAAAAAAAAAAACACTGGATGGATTTTTATCATTTTATGATGGTTGTGTACAGGCACTGCCAACACACATTTCAGTACAATCAGCTTGTAAAAGTGCATGTACCATTATATGACCCCTTTAAGTAGTTAATAGCTGAAATTCTTTTCCTAATCTACTCCATGAAGGTGCACATATCTCATTCAAATGCACACATCACCCAAAAACATGACATGACGCAATCCATGACAAAGCACACAAGAGCCAATGAGCATTTCATATCACTGATGTAAAACTTTTGTCATGATGCATCTTGAGGCAGTACATTTTGAATCTGTAAAAGTGCTGGATTAAAATCGTTATTAAGGATGGAGATGAAGATAGTTGAATTTGGTTCCATTCCTCACTAAACAATCATATGTATTCTTAAGATTTGGACCATGGATTGGAAAATGTTTGACTTTTATAATGATTTTTATGCTGCGTTTGTGGTGTATTTTTATTTTCCACAGCAAACAAAATAAAAATTACATGATGTAATGGTTACATGATTATTGAACTTATATTAATTTTACGATTTTATAGTGTAGTCATGTTCATAATTATGTAATCTTTTGAAATGATCTGACATGAGATGACATACAGAACAGAATGAAATATAATTTCTAATTAATTAAATGAACGAACTGCATTTAATAAATATGAATGAAAACAATCTCATTGATCAAATACAATAGAATCAACTGATTAATTGCATTAATTAAAAATACAGAGATTAAATAAGGATGCATAATAAAGTTATGTAAAGCTCATACATAAATTAAAAACCTTTTAGATGCAGGTAATACATTAATGTTGTACGTTTTAGTGTCTTTGCAAATGTGGTTGAACAACATTTTACCTAAAATACACTCAAATACATATGACATTACATTGACTTGGCTTTTTGTTATTGAATAACTTATATAAATATGTGATGTAAAAGTTTCAGGGTTGATTGTTAATCTGTTTGTTTGTACATGCTTTAACATTATTTATGTTACAGAATTAACATCAAAATATGCAAGGTTAATATATGTCAGTTTCTTTTTGAATACAATCTATATGGAAACTTTTCCCATCAGATGTTGCTTTGTATTTTGTTCAGGCTTACACAAAATTATATAACATTTAGGTGCAAATATGCAGAAAAGTAAACCAAAGCTTGAAGCTAAAATGGCAAATATCTCCACAGCTACAGTAAATTTCCCAGGAGGACTGACATAAGATGGGATAAATGTGATCCATACAGCACAGAATATAAGCATACTGAATGTGATGAATTTAGCTTCATTGAAGTTATCAGGCAGTTTGCGAGCCAGAAAAGCCAGAATGAAGCACAAGACAGCCAGCAGGCCAATATAACCTAGAACAGCCCAAAAACCTATATAGACCCAGACTGCACTCAAGAACGATCTTTTCATGGTAATATTTCAAATTTTTGTAGGGAAATGGGGGTGATTTTGTTAGCCAAAGCACACAGATAAGAACTTGTATAAGTGTAAAAGCAAGAACACTGAGTCTTTGTTGAGGAGGCCCAAACCATTTCATGACATTATTTCCTGGAAGTGTAGCCTTGAAGGCCATTAACACCACTATTGTTTTCCCCAGAACACAGGATATACAAAGGACAAAAGTGATCCCAAATGCTGTGTGACGCAACATACAGGACCACTCAGTGGGCCGACCAATGAAAGTAAGTGAACAGAGGAAACAAAGAATCAATGAGAAGAGCAGCAGGAAGCTCAGCTCTGAGTTGTTGGCTTTTACTATGGGGGTGTCCTTCTTACTGTAAAAAAGAATTGCCATAAGCACAGTTAATCCTACTCCAAACAGTGAGAAAAATACTAGGACTATACCCATAACTTCACTGAATGACAGAAACTCTACAACCTTTAATACACATTTATTTTTCTGAGCATTTGACCAGTATTCCTCTGGACACTGCTTGCAGTTATTTGAATCTGAAAAGAAAGTAATGATACTTGTAGTTAAAAACAACATTTAAATTAACTCCTTTGCTAAGAAATTGCATCCAGAAACTTCAATCCAGGAGGGGAAACACAAAAAGGAACGGTTTACTTTAAAATTTTGAAATGTGATAAAGATTACCTGTCTCATTACTGATTTCTCCTTCTGCACATGGAATACAGTCATAACAGCAGACAGGTCTTCCTTTCTGTGCAGCCTTCCTAGTGCCTGGAGGACAGCTCTCACTGCACACAGACCTTGGCTTCTACATAGAAAAATACATTACTCTTAGTAATTTATACTGAATGATGAACGTTATAATTTCTATAATTTGCTATAATTACTCTACTGTTGCATATTTCAATCTTTAAATGGTGCAAAGAAATCGGAACAAAATCATTTGAAAATGCTTTTACAAAAAGTAATCACCATTACCACCAAGAATGTCTTTTTGTTTAATACTGGCTCTGCATTGCACTCTGCTGTTGCTTTTGACCATATAGGAACCACATTTTCTATCTTGTGAATAAAACAGGTGCAGATTGTTTATTTTTAAATTTATTCTTCTTACCTTTATGTCATTTGTATAGGACAGTACAAGTATTTTACCAATTTGTTCTTCCAGTTTCAAGAAACTCTTTAGGCCAAACATGTTGTTAACCTTTACCTCTAGCTGTCCTCCAGCCCAGATTATGTTTTTAGTGTTAAGCACAAAGCGCTGATGAGGAGGAAGTGAGACATCATAGTATCCCACTGGTTTAAATTGGACTGATTCATTTGAGTCTTTCTGCCAGTTCACAACTTCATATTGCGCTACTGCGGCACCGGTGCTGTCAAACCACAAACGATCTCCCATCTTTACAGTGAAATTTACATTTTTCAGAGCCTCAACAACCTATTGAGAAAAAGGCATTTTAAGACATTTTAAAACAGATATAGGGCTATCCTCTTACTTTTCATTACCCTGCTGCTTATGTTTTACTTATTTTACCTGGTGTGGTTGTATTGGTTTTTTCTCACAACCTGCTTGTTCTTTGCACTTGAGTAGACTGTGAAGTGAATGAGCCACAGCATAAACTGCTTTGTAGACATTGCTTGAATATCTTTGTTCAGGCACATCTTCATTGTAGTTTTTCAGTGCAAGTAGATCCTGATATTTGTTACAACTTAATGCATATTGAGAAAAATTCCCCTCAGTCTGTGGGCATGGAAAAGTTGTTTCCCAGAATGCTTTTATAACATAATCTGCTAAACCTCCAATATCTATTTTTCTTACTCCAAAGCCAAGTGACCCTCCCAGCACACGAAAACTGTTTGGAATGATCAGACTCTTTGCAGTTATCCATCCTTCAACTCCAATCATTTGGAGGTCTGTAATGTTCTGAATACTTAGCTGCTCAAGTAGATTATACATTTCAGAACTGGTAAGAAATGCAACAATCACTTTTGCAGTGCCTTTTTTATGTGTCTACCACTTTTTGTAGTTTTTCTGGCTCTGTTCGATAGAATTTCACAGAGTACTCCACACAAATTCCCTCCTCCTGGGCTGTATTCAAAAATATTGACATTCCATTGTTTCCATAGTCATTGTCACTGTTCACAGCTCCCACCCAAGACCAGCCAAAATGTTTTACTATGTAAGCTAGTGCTCTGCTCTGGTGGTAATCACTAGCAATAGTCCTGAAGAAGGAAGGGTATTCTTTCCTATTACTGAGACATTCACATGAGGCTGAAGGACTTATCTGAGGAAAAAAGCAAACAGTTAAAAAGGCATTAGTATGGTGATTATGTCCAACTTCTGATGTTATTGCACCTTACCACTGGAATTTTAAAAGGTCCTGTGGTACTGGACAGAATCACAGTAGCAGAAGACTCTGTTTCTCCTATGATAGCATGTATAGGAGACTGTCCATTGCATCTGTTTTCTGTTGTAAATTCTTGACCATTCATCAATGCCATAGTTGCACTCATTGAAGACAGTCTTGAACCACAGGTATCATAAATTTGGTAGCCAATAGAAACATTTGGTAGCAAACTTTGACTTTGGTTAATCTCCTCAATGGCAAAGATCATGGTCTGAGCCATTCGAAAATCTCTTAGACTCACACTGTAAAAACATTAAACCAGTTTGTTAAACACAGACCAAAACATTTTTTAATCTTTTTAAATTGAACTTGTAGTTCACACCTGAAATACATTAACATTCCACATGTTATATTATATTATTGATATTACGTATTTGCTGTAAGGATTATATAAAATAGTTTCCAAAGTAGCAAACCTTGAGCATGATAGAAGCAGAGGTTTTTGTGTAAACTCAAATGAAGGTAATGACTCTATACCGTGGACTGAAAAAAGTGCTCCAATAGTTATGTCTCCATCCTTGGATAACAGCGGGTACTTTGGGTCTCCCATCATTCGGCAAAGGGGCTTTTCTGCCTTTGCATGACATTGAAAGATAAGCAAGAGTGTGTAAAGGAAGACACATCGCAAAGATTGAGCTCAATTGTGGTCCAATGCAACTGACTTGATACAACGTATGCACCTTTATAGGCATAATTAAAATGGATGATTGATTGTTAATTTAGCCAATGAACTCATAGGGCAGAACATGTGTCAGGTCAAGCAAGGGTGCAATAGAGCCATGCTAATATGATAGAGTTCGATTTTTTCACAAGGTAGTAAATTCTAATATCCAAATATGAGTGTGTATGTTGTAGGTGGGTTTTTCAATATCAAATGTTATTTTCTTTCAGTTTATTTTTTACAATATATCACTTGTATAAAGTGTTTGTAAAGGAAAGTGTAAATTTGGGGGTTTTAAGGAAATGTTTTTACGACTTCTTACCATTCTTGTATGTTTTACAATTAAGTTTCTGCAGTTCTCTTAAAGGATCTACCCAAACATGGAAATACTGTCATCAATTACAAAATGTTGTTCCAAACCCATAAGACTTATTTCTGACCGAATGGTACGAAACTTGGTAAAGGTTTTGCCACTTGTTATGTAAATACTTTAAATACTCAAAAATAGTAGATTTGTGCATTTTTCATCACAATAAACGTCTATAACTTTTTTTTTTAACTTTTTTTTATGTCAGCAATAATCTGCTAAGTGTTTTCTTTAAAAATAGAAATGTGATTTGGGGGCGCTGTGGAGCATGGATAGTGAATAGACGCGTTCCTCACCTGCTCCTGCACTTAATTCAGAAATTACTGTACAATCTGCTTTATGCACATACTGTATATTTGTTGTAAATATAAGTCTATAGTGCTCGCTAGCATGTCTTATTTCAATTTCAAATGTCTTAAAAAAGATGAATAGGTGTTAGAGAAATAAAATCAATCATCTCCAATAATAATAATAATAATAATAATAATTAAAGCTGCAAGCAGCATTTATCGGGGTTCAAGCAGTTAAGGCCTTTAAGGCATTTAAGCACAAAAGCATCAAAAGTTATTAAGATTTATTAAGCAAGCATGTAACCACTGACATAATAGACGGAAAAGACCATTTACAGCCAATACAGGCAGTTTACCATAGAAAATATATGGTTTTAAAGCTTTTTAACAGTTATAGCGCCACCTATGGTCCGATCGCCATAACATTGTTTACTGTGACCTCAAATTGAACCCATACACATGCGTACTAAGTTTGGTGAAGATATCTCATTTACTTCTTGAGTTATAGCCATTTTAGTAAAATAGGCTCCTCCCACAACAATTTACCACATTCTAGTGTTACATATTTACTATGATTGTAGGATGATTTACCATAGTTTACCATGATTTACCATGAAATACTACATTCTAGTATGATTTACCATTGTGTACTGTGATTCTAGCTTGGTTAACCATTATTTACCATAATTTATCATGATTTATCATAGTTTACCCATGATTGACCCTGTGCTAGCATAGTTTACCCTGATTTACCATGTTCTAGCATGATATTCCATATTCTAACATGATTTACCATAGTTTATCATGATTTATCATAGTTTACCCATGATTGACCCTGTGCTAGCATAGTTTACCCTGATTTACCATGTTCTAGCATGATATTCCATATTCTAACATGATTTACCATAGTTTATCATGATTTATCATAGTTTACCCATGATTGACCCTGTTCTAGCATAGATTACCCTGATTTACCATGTTCTAGCATGATATACCATGATATTCAATATTCTAACATGATTTACCATAGTTTATCATGATTTACCATGGTTTACCATGATTTACCCTGTTCTAGCATAGTTTACCATGATTTACCATGTTATAGCATGATTTACCATGATATGCCACGTTGTAGAATGACTTACCAGGATTCTAGCATGATTTACCTTGATAAACCACATTTAGTATTATTTACTATGATTTACAATGTTTCTAGCGTGATTTACCATGATTTACCAAATTACTAGCAAGTATGTGAAGTGTCAGTGCAAATGAAATGATAAACACTGACAAAATCTGATTGTGTTATAATAGTCATTGTTATATAAGTGATTTTTTAATGTCTAATTATGAATTCAAAAGCACATGTCAAAAGACTTCATTAATAAGTAGAATGGCCAACAGAGGGAACTAGAAGACCATTATTGGCTCAGTTTCAGTTTAATCTTCATGATTTTCACCAGTTTTCTGCACTAAAGCAAACCAGTCTTTCCATGTTAACTCCATAAAGCATGC
>FLSR01000756.1:38327-96240 GCA_900092035.1 Leuciscus waleckii | reverse complement strand
CGGCCGTATCCAGATCAGATGGTGGATCTGCACCTGGACCTAACCATGACGCATCTTGAAGTGCCAGCCTCATCAGCCCTGTGAAGGCCTCATCGACACGACCAATCTGACTTCTGACCTGTAACGCTGCCTGGATCATAATCATACACTGTTCGCTCGTTGGCCAGAGGAGAACTGGCGCCCGACTGAGCCTGGGTTCTCCCAAGGTTTTTTTCTCCATTCTGTCACCTGATGGAGTTTTGGTTCCTTGCCACTGTTGCCTTGGCTTTTGGCTTGCTTAGTTGGGGACATTTAATATTCAACAATATTATTGATCTGCCTTATTTAGGGTGGACGATGATGCAATTTTCTTCTAGAAACAAACTTTGTTCTATTATTTTCATGTTATCAATGTGAAGCTGCTTTGATACAATCTGTATTGTAAAAAGCGCTATATAAATAAAGGTGACGACTTGACTAGTGCTGCTCACTCGATTTCACACAGGACAGACATTTGTAGCTATGATGGCGTTGGTATAGACGTTCCCCATAGCGTCAATCTCGACGCAACGCAAGTTCCCTTGAAAGGAAACGCCTGGGTTACAACTGTAACCTCGGTTCCCTGAAGAGTCACATATCTCCTTCATGCCTGTCAGCGACTACTTCAGACTGTAGAAGCTGACGCTCTCTGTTTTCGAGCAGGCTTTATAGCTTCTTGGTTCATGACGTCACCCGCATCTGACGTTCCGCCACACCATTGAAGACTGATTTTACATGTGCTTCAAGACATCATCACACAAGGTGTTCCCCATAGCGTCAATCTCGACGCAACGCTCGTTCCCTCTTCAGGGAACCGAGGTTATAGTCGTAACCCAGGCGTTTTCAAAGCATTAATAGTAACGACCCTTATTATACTTGAGCGGCACATATGAGGTGTTTCTGAGTGTTTCTCCCTCATATCTGCTTTGAGGTCTTGATTGTGGCATTTATTTGAGGTTTAGAATCCATTATTCCTGTAATTCTTTTGTCTTTTATGAATTTAATAAAGAACTCTGTCTCGTATTCTGTCTAGAGCCCTGCATGGGCCAAAAACTCCAGCCCTAACCTGGCCCTGGCCCGTGGTGTTCAAGTCCTACCTGGCCCCAGCCCGACAACGGCTGCAATTTTTTCAGCCCGAACCCGACCCGACCCGGGACCAACATCAATATCACTTTAAGCTCTCTCTGACGCGCGCTCTTTGATGCGCACTCTCTGATGTGCGCTGTCTCTGCTACACGCAAACACGCACGACACGTCACACGCTACTAAAAGGTAAACTTTTATTATTGGCCTAAAACATCACCAATCATGCCCACAAATATTGAACAGACTGTCCATTAGAGGGAAGCATAAGCATGCTAGAGAATATAGCGCTATAGGATCCAACCGCAAAAATAAGTAAATAAACGGTCTACCTTTCTTTGCTTTTAAGTAACTAATGAACAATGTTCAATACAATGTTAAAAAATGAAGAACTCTTCGCCAACTGGCTAATGTTAAATAATATTAATAAAAAATAAAATAAATTAAAGCTGCAAGCAGCATTTATCGGGGTTCAAGCAGTTAAGGCCTTTAAGCACAAAAGCATCAAAAGTTATTAAGTTTTATTTAGCAAGCATGTAACCACTGATATAATAGATGGAAAAGACCATTTACAGCCAATACAGGCAATTTACCATGAGAAATATATGGTTTTAAAGCTTTTTAACAGTTATAGCGCCACCTATGGTCCGATCTGCATAAAATGTTGCGTGCTTATTCAGAATGTTATGTCACATATACTTACCAATTTTCGTGAAGTTCTGAGTTTTCCTTTAGGATTTATAAGCTTTTCAGTGCATTTTTCCACGGCCATTTTCTAAATCACCCTGTTATAGCCATACGAAAAATGCAAAAGCCTTATACATCAGTTAAGCAGTTGAGGAAATTTTACCTCATCCAAAGGAAACTTTTTACCACAACACTGTGTAGCATGTAGCGGGCAACGTGACTTGACGTGCTACTCCCAGTTATAGTATTCGGAAGGGCCTAATTAAATCAAAACAAGGAACATCTACTGGAGGGAGAAAATGGTGCAACAGGTGAGTAAATTGTTGACAATTTTGTTCTGATTCAAAGAGAAAATTGTATTGATAAATGAAAAATTTAATCAAAGTAAATTAAAGTCTCTTCGTAGTTTCTTTCAGAAAGATGAGTGACAAATAAAGTAAATGAAAACAGACATCACTGACTCGTTTCTTTTGAATGATTCAACAGCCTAAAAGCTTCGATTAATTAGGTGAAGTTCCGCAGTTTTCATACAATTTGTGAAGAAAAAAAAGTCAAAACCAATACTACGTCTGTTTCTTTCACCTTGACCCAAATAACTTACAATAATAAACAAATAATACATTCTATTAGGGCTGTCGTATGGGGTTCCATTTTTGCCAAAAATGAGTCGACTGCTTTGTACTACACATTTGTCCTTGTCAACAGTCATTGTCTAGTTGTTCTAAAAAATGTATATGTTGATGTGATGTGTTCTCTGTTTATGTCGATTTGTTCTGTCGTCCTTACTGTATTGATCCTCCTTTTTCAGAAAAATTAGTTTATGTTGATGTGTATGTTCTTTGTTTATGTCGATTTGTTCTGTTGTCCTGTCATCTTGTTCTGTCTTCCTTACTTGAACTGTAGTCCTGTAGCCTACTGTCGTCCTGTTCTGTCGTTTTATTCTGTCGTCTTAACTATCGTCTTAATTGTCGTCTTGTTCTGTCGTCTTAATTGTCGTCTTTTTCTGTCGTCTTAATTGTCGTCCTGTTCAGTCATCTTAACTATCGTCCTCTTCAGTCATCTTAACTGTTGTCTTGTTCTGTCGTCTTGTTCTGTCGTCTTAACTGTCGTCTTGTTCTGTCGTCTTAATTGTCGTCTTTTTCTGTCGTCTTAATTGTCGTCCTGTTCAGTCATCTTAACTGTCGTCCTCTTCAGTCATCTTAACTGTCGTCTTGTTCTGTCATCTTAACAGCAGTTGATTGTTCCTGTAAATATTGACTCTTGGCAAGGCCAAGCTTTGGTTGACACAGGATCTTAATATACACTGTTAAATGAAAAATTGTGGGTAACCATGGGTTATCACACTCAACAGCTCAGACCCTGGACTGAGGGTCCCATTTATCTAGCTGATGGAGGAGCCCGGCAACCATTAGGATGAGGTGAAGTACAAATTGCAGTACAAACATTAACCGTTCCCTTACCAGTGGTTGTCCTAGCCCCACAGATGCTTGCCTTTCCTGTTGTGTTGGGTTTAGACTATCTTTTCTTCAGTGGGCTGCAAATGGACATCCGGAACAATGTCTATTGGTTTCATCCCGATCAAAAATATTATTTTCTGAAAAATGAAGCTCACTTCCATGAATGGCATAATTCTTCCCCTCTTGCTCTTTTTTCTGCGCTTCCCCCTGGTACCTCAAAGGAAGAACCAAACCCTCTGCATGTAGCGTGCCAAAACACCTGCCTAGATGAAAGAGGAAAGGAACGTTTTCTGATCCAACTCAAACAGAATTCTGATGTCTGCACAGATGTTTTGGGTAAAACAAGTGTTTTGACACACAGAGTTTATGTTACTCAAGATGTTCCCATAAGACAAAAGCCTTATCGTGTTTCTCCTACGAAACAGAAGGTCATCAAACAGCTGATTGATGAGATGTTAGCTGCTGATGACAAGACTGACTAAACCCTACGCTTTTTCCCCAAACACAGTCACCCGCTGACAAGGCACACACACACAATGTCTGACAGAGCAGAGACAAGCACTCGCACCCTTGTTGTTGAACGCGAGTCCGTTTTAGCTACTCAGCGCGCAGTATTCAGGTCAGATGTCACTTTGAAAAGACGCGCTGGCCAAGAGGAGTTTCGTCAAAGCTGACTAAGTGATCGAGGGTGGATAATTTCAATGAACTCGTGATATCTTCTTCAGGGCGTAAAAGGAAAATAAAACCGGAAACATTTTCACAGAACCTTACTAAAGCAGTTCGTTTAGTGGTGAGAGAAAAGCTCTCTGTACTGCGTGTACGTTATCACAACAACAAAGTTTGTCAGGCGTCTATGTCAGCTGAGGAGATTAACGTTACGAAGATTAACCGAGTGTTGTATTATTTATCATAGCAATTACTTGATTTTGTTTGACTCAGAGAAATGTGAATCTGCTCTAAAAATAAAATAAAAAACTTAACATATTAAAGCATTCTTTCAATTAACTTTGATTTTGTAATTTACCTGTATTTTTTTAATTATTATTATTATTATTAATCAAAACAACCCAGCTGCAGTTTGATTGATGAACCAACATCTCCTACTCTTTACTAGTTAATAGTAAATAAACACAAATGAACAATAGGTGTGTTGAAAGATACAGTACAACTTACCAAAATGTTTATGCCTCTCATATCGATCAATCAGTGTTTTTCAACCGCGGAAAGAGGTTGATAAAACAACTGGAGAACAATGTCACACAACGTTACATTTACCTCTGGAAAGCCATTTGATAGCATGTTAGTTGGCTAGACAAATTATATATAGTGTATTTTGCTAAATATGTGCACTATATTAAATATTTATTATATTTTTACTTATATCATTAAAATATTGTAACGTAGTTATTATAGCCTAGTAAAAAACACATATTTAATTTGAGTAATTTTTAACCTTTAATAATAATACCAGCTGACAGGGCTCTCTGTATGTTTACAGCATTAGATGAGTGTTTTTCTTGAAAAAAATGTATATGTATCTACTCTCGCTAATATTTATCCAAATGAATCAATATTGAATTAAGATCGGAATCAAATCACAAGATTTGAATTGAAATTGTGAAATTTGTCAAGGAATAATAAAAACAGTAGCCTACCAGTCATTGTACCATGTAAACATTGTAACATGTTGTCACTAAACTTAACAAATTTCTGTTTAGTTACCAAACGTTTTGACAATCACAATACACATCCTGGTTAAATGTCTCTGTTTGTCTGGACTGAATGTTCAAACTATCTTATTTTCATGAGCATACTTGTTCTTATTTATGTTCTATTTATTTTATACTATTGTACTATTTAGACTAACAAGTTTGCAGTAATTCAAAGATGTCATTTCATTTTGTAAAAAAATATTTTAATTTGAAAACAGTGCATTTAGTTGTTGTTGCTTATTTGAGTGGAGAAACACACATTTTAGCATTATCACTAATCTGTGTACATTTTCGTTGAGATCAGGCAAGTTGACTCATGAAACCATTTGTTTATTATATCGCAATCGCATATCGCAATATTGGCCTCAACAATCGCAATATGACATTTTCCCCAAATTGTGTAGCCCTACAAATAATCTTATCAACATCCAAATAAAAAAGAGAAAATAATCAAATGAGATGAAGTACATTTGTGACCCCGCCTGTGAAAACCCAGCTAAAGTAAAACCTTTTTGTGATTCACGGTTTTCTATATAAAACATCAATAGAAAATCTCAATCTCTTTCTGGGCTGTTTTGTAACATTTGGAGTAAATCCGGGACAAAAAATAAATCGTATTATTATTAATAATTACTAGGCTAGATTAAAAATCCCAATTATTCTTTTCAGAGCGAGTAACACATTGAGAGATTTTTTTTTTCGTGGCTTATTGTGCTTAACGTTTTGTCATTCGTGGATGTTCTATTCGTACAAACTGAAACGAAGGATAATTACTATTATCCTCCAGAAAGTAATCCTCTATAAGACCGATTATGTCATAATTTGGGGCATTTCCACCGAAATGTATAGCATACAAACTGTTTAAACAATCAGCTATCTTCTGTTCCTCGCTCTTCGTGTGCCGCATCGGCATCCAACAACCGAATTGTTTCGACACGTAGCAGGCATAAAATGTCCTTAAAATAAGATGGTTATCTTGGTAGAATATGAAATACTTAATGATTTTGGGTCTGTAACAATTCCTTAAGTGGATTTGGTACCAGTATCCCATTAAGTTGCTTACGATTCCTATCCTTATTTGCAAATCTCAGTTCTCTCGTCTCTTATTCTCGGCCTACAGCTCCAGCAGTTGCTGTATCCGCATCTCCGGCCCTTTGCTCTGCTCGGCTCTGACTCTGGGGCCGCTCTTCTGTGGGAGGGGCGTTGCTCTGGAGAAGAGGCAGACAGGCTGTTTTTTCCTCTGTCAGACACCCAGCCCCCCAGTATCCACCTCTCCTCCCTTCTCTCTCCCTCTGTTTTCACCCAGACTGGGCGGCTGCCTCCCTTACAGAAGCATCTGTGGTTCCCGCTACTATTGTGACCCACACAATAGACCCCCTAATGCACTCATACAGAGAACCCCTCCCCAACGAGAGAGAGAGAGAGAGAGAGAGAGAGAGAGATGGATTAGTCCAGATGCTTGTGAATAGATGTTTTTATTTGCAGCTCTGACGGTGATGCCCATATGATGTGGTTACCGTTGGCTTACAAAATTGTTCAGTGTGTCACTAAAGGATATTTTTACTTGTGGAAACCCTTAGTTGTTACAGTAATCTGAACATATTTTATATGGTACAGTTATTAACCAAAAATTTAGGATAAATACCTAAAGACATCAAGAGTATTCATCAGACTTTGGCTGTATCTGAAAGCTTAAAAATGCTGCCTTCAGATGATGCATCAAGGCATGTCCGAATACAAAGTTAGCTTCACTTCCTGTCTCCTGAGATACCTTCATCTGATCAATTTTTGAAGGCAGCATAGATGTGTCCTTCGCTTCCTTTGATATCACACAATCCTGTGCTTTCCATTCTGAAACAGTTGAGCTAATAAACAAAGATGGCATCTGAAAGTTACGGTTGGTGGTCACTTTGTGTGTAAATGTATATTTTTGACAACGTTTTTCACTTTTGATCTAATTTCTAGCTAGAAATTACTATTGTACTAATTAAATATTCTCTTGGTTTTCACCAAAGCTCTCTATTTTGCTGTAGATCATTAAACTGTTACGTTGCCTCAGAAGTCTGCCTGAAATCAGTTTCGTACGATACCTTCATGTGCAAACGCTGCCTGCAAAGTCATTGTCTGATAGGGCAGCGAGGCAACAACTCAACTGCCTATTACTTGGAAGGAAAATTCTTCACAGTCGTTACTGATCACTCTTCCTTGATGTGGGTCTTTAAAACACAGAAACCTAACACTCGTCTAATTCGGTGGGCTCTTCGACTCCAGGAATTCAACTTCACAGTGGAGTATAGGAAGGGGAAGTATAATACGGTTCCTGATGCTTTGTCTCGAGCCCCTGTTGACATTAATGAACCAGGGCTTCTGACTTGTTCCACTGCTCTATCTCTGAAGTTAAAAGTGAAATCCGAAAAATAGAAGATCTGCCAATCACTGACCATGACATCTGAAAGGCACAGCAGACGGATACTGACATTCACCGTCTGTACGAACAAATAGTAGAATCAGGAGAAATCACTGTCAATTCCTCTACCAAATTTTCCATTTAGAGGATAAAGTCTACAGAGTTGTCCAGTTTCCAGACAAAATTGTGTACCAAGTTTACATACCAAAACCTCTCCGATCTCAATTACTCCAGTTTCTTCATGAAGACCCTGTTGCTGGTCATCTTGGCAGATTCAAAACATTCAAAAGGTTGCAAGCTTTGGTGTACTGGCCTAACTTGAACCAAGATGTCAAAGAGTTTGTACAAAACTGTCCCATTTGTCAACGTTACAAGCCTGAATGTCGTCGAATTCCCGGCCCCTTGCAACAAACCATTGTACAACGTCCATGGGAAATGCTGGGAGTGGATTTGATGGGGCCATTCCCCAGGAGCTCCTCTGGGAATGTTTTTCTGATAGTTTTTGTGGACTACTATTCTCGTTGGATTGAGCTTTTTAGTCTGCGCAAGGCCACAGCTGAAACTGTCTCACAGATACTCATCAGAGAAATACTTACCCGATGGGGGGTCCCAGATTACATCTTGTCTGATCGAGGATCACAGTTTGCTCCTCGGTGTTCCAGGAGCTCTGTAAAAATTGGAACATCGGAGGCAAAATGACAACTGCCTACCATCCACAGACAAACCTCACTGAGAGAGTGAACCGTACACTCAAAACGATGGTGGATTTGCTCTTAATTCTGCCGTCCATGAGTCCACAGGAGTAACACCAGCAGAGTTGAACCTCAATCGCTCGCTCAGAGGTCCCATGGATGTGCTATTGGAACCACGAGATGTGTCTCCTGATGATTCTTTCTATGACAAATTGACAGAATTAAATCAAATGAAGGAATATGTTGAGAAGAAACTACATTCAGCTCGTCAACGTCAAAAACGTAATTATGACAAAAATCGGAGAGAAGTGGTGTTTGAGGAGAAGGACAGAGTCTGGATGCGCACTCACCCTTATTCCAAGGCAATTCAGTTTTTTTTCAGCAAAAATTGCCCCAAAATGGCAAGGGCCCTACAGGATAGTCCAGAAATTAGGACCTTTGAACTATGAAATTGTCCTTGAGGACACTGGGAAGACTTAAGAGTGGTACACGTCTCTAGGATCAAACCCTGCTTCCCCTCTGCACAGGTACCTGAAGCACAACAACGACGTCGATTACTGGAAATCTTTAATGAGGACAGTGATGGGGAGGAGTTTCTTGGATTTACTGAGAAAAATATTTGAAGACATCTGAATTGACGCCTTACCCTATTGGCCGGCTTTTCTTAAAGAGGGGGGAGTGTGACGATGTCGTCATAAAATAAGCAATTAAATGTTTATTTATCCTAGATTTATCAGTCATCTTTCATCTGTAATATAATCCAAGTTCATTATCCATAAAAATCAAAACAATGTATATAGTATGTGAATCTGCAGTTGTCATAAGATAGCGACGAAGATGGTGACGTCTTGGGTCCAGCCCAGTTACCTTTATCTGGATGACGTGCGTCGCTCAAGGAAGTGGTTGGCAGTGGTCGGAAGCCAAGCCAATGAGTGTACCTTGCGGAGCTCCGCTCGAAGACTCCCGCGATTTATTGTTTATCCGTGGCAAAAGTGTGTATCGTCTGCGTTCTAATTGATCGAGATCTGGATCCTTAAAAGGAAAGCATTGTATCCTCATCATTGTGTGACTAGCGGATGGTCGTTGAGTGCAGGGCTAACTGTATGAGTGAGCAGTTCTAAAATCTGGGCGGAATTGACGGATTCGGAGTCTCCAGCCTGTATACTCACGTCTGGGACGTTCCAGAAAAATGTGGACCAGACTATTAAAGGATAAAGGAGTCGTGAGTACACTAGGCCAGTTCTGGATGACTGTTTTGACGTGACTTGACTTTTGACTGTTGACTGTTTTTTGATTGGGGAAATTTATTTCTATATTTTTTTCCCTTACTGACTATGTGTACTATATGAACTAAACTGTTGGAATTACTGCTGTTTTTTTTTTTTTTTTTCACTTAAACCAAAAAGTCATTTTTGAGACACTTGAAACTGTGTTGATATTTGTTAATATACATATTTTAATGAATTCTAGTTGTCTGTCATATTGAATGTAGTAGTGGTCGATTTAAGAGTGATTATAATGGGTATTATTGCATTGATTACCGATCCTAATTATTTTCTCAATAAGTGAGGGGTTTTGTGAAAGAGTAACCAGACTGCACAAGACCTTTGTACGTTTTCGTAAACTAACTAAATTAATGACAGAAATCCTGTCTGGCACCCCAGCATTAAAGAAAAAAAAACCCAAACAAAGAGTATGAGAAAACGTTACATAAAAATGGCACCCCAGATGGGACTCAAATATTAAACACTTGTGAGAAGAAAAATGCACTCAAATCAGACCTTCTTTAAAACGACTAAAAACAACACCCAATTCTTCAAGTAAAATGGCTGCATCTCCAAGCAGGTCTTGCCATGAAATGGAGGAATCCACCCCAACCAAGACTTTTAAAGAGGATATGACAGAAAGAGACGACAGTTAAGATGACAGAACAAGACGACAGTTAGATAGATGACGGAACCAGACGACAGAGCAAGATTACATAAACAGAGAACATACATATCAACATATACTAATTTATCTGAACAACTAGGCAATGACTGTTGTCAAGGACAAATGTATAGTACAAAGCACAAAGCATCGACTCATTTTTGGCACAAATGAAACCCCATACTGTCGCGATAACCGCAATATTGGAGTACCGCGATACTGACAAGCCAACCGCAGAGGAATGCAAGTAACCGCAGCAACTGTGATATTCGCGCGTTTTCTTTTTTCATAAGGCTATACCCTTCTTGTTTTGAACTTAGTGTTTATTGAATGTTAAATAAGTTAATAATGATAACAAGACTGTTTAAAAGTCTGAGCATTTTAGTCTTATTTTAGTCAGAATTATCCATGACTATTTTCGTCTAGTTTTAGTCGATGAAAACTGATGACATTTAGTCAATGAAAATTGTTTTTTAGTCTCTTTTTAGTAATGCAATTCTATTTAACCCAGTCAATATAGTGTACCACTATGGAAAAATAGCAAAAATAGCAAACAGAAAAGTAACACTCATCTCATTCGTGGAGGTTGAAAAACAAGTTTTTTGTGACATCCAAGATTTATTGTATTAAAATTTAAATGCAAAAGAAAAGGCATGAGGTTGGCTGTTTTTGTAAATTAAGTTTTAATTTAAAATGTTTGCGATTTTAATATAACTACATGGCAAAATATTTTACCACTTGCTTATAAATCTAGATAGAAGTAGTGCATTGAATAATACGTTGTTTAAATTGTGCTTAAAAGTGAATTACGTCTATTAAAGAGTGTGTATGTGTACAAAGAGAATCGCAATGCTGACAAAACTTTTTTTTAAATAAAAGTAGCTGATAACTTCTGGATTTGAAATAAAAATAGTGAGTATGTGTTTGTGGTACAGCCGTGGATCAGTTACGCACTGCAAACGCAGCATTATGTGAAAGCACTATAGCGCGTGCAATGGAGGCAAATCAATCTCATTAATAATTCACGCAAAAAACATGATTCATACATGCGTAGACAATTTCACATGCATGCAACCTAATTCACATACCCCCCAAAAAAATTCACATGCGTGAAAAAAAAAATGTATACACACAAAGCAATTCACATGCGCAAAATAAAATTATATATTCGAAAATATATTTCACAAATGCAAAACACAATTCGTAGAAATACAACTGTGCACAAAAACCTTTGAATGTTTAAAATGTACGAGTTTATCCTTGAATGTGAATGTGCAAATCGTCATTCACGTGTGAATCGCCTTGGATGTGTGTGTGTGTTTTTGAGACTTTTCTGGCAGCACAATCCTCCTACACAGATGAGTCGTACTCTTTAGCTAATCAGATTTAAGCTTATCAATCGACCAATCAGTATCACGTGAGGGCGGGCCTACCTCCATGTTACGTCATCAGCTTTCGACCGGGGGGCAGGGTTTCATATTATTTTGAAGCTTCCCCGGGCGCCGCCATTGATTAGCCGACCCCCACCTGCTGTTAGCATTCCATTGACTCCCATTCATTTTGGCGTCACTTTGACAGCGAATAACTTTACATCTGGGGCGTTTAGAGACTCCATTTGTCCATTATTTATTTCTAAAGAAACACGAAAATGTATAAAAGGCTCCATTACCTTGTAGCTTAGTTATGGCCCCGTAGAAGCAATTTTTGTAAAAATAGGCTAACGATTGCGTCATAACCACGCGAATCTGTCGCACAGTAGAAAAATTACCGTATGGACATGAGGAGAAGCTCGCGGGCAATCGGGGGGACGTGGAGGCAAAATGACAAAATAATTAATCAGAATACCTAGCAAAAGTTTCTCCTGCTCCTAGCTCATGGACACCTCCTACTCACTGGTCGCTGTGTCCAGTTTATATACTGTCTCGACCAGTTCATGGCTAAGCAGAGGTATGTGCTGTTGAACGGTTTATTTCTGTGTTTACTGAAGTTAAAGAAGTTAGAGATCAGTTGAAGCAATAGTTTATGAACTACTGTTTAGTCCACATGTGAATATTAACATTTATTGTTAGTATTGATGGATTTTCATGTCCTGTGCTGTCCACCACACGTTAATGTATGTAATGACGTGCATAGGAGACATGTTTTGTTTTAAGCTGCATATATTATGTCGTTTTTTTTTTGTTTCAGATTTGCGAGACAGATGTATGAAGATGCAGACAAGTTTCAGATTTGTGAGATGACTCTGTCCATTTCTTATACTGTCTATGGTCGCAACTCTCTCTCTCTATGGCTCTGGAAAAGGGGTACCCCAGGGAGGGATCATATCCGGGTTTTTAAAAACCGGGATATGAGCATGTCCGGGTTTTTGCCGGTGTTTACATGGCCGTGCGCGACCGGGTTATTGCTAATATCCCGGTTTTGAACGGGTTATTGGCTGCATGTTAACGTAGTCAATGACTGAAACGACCAATTAAAAGGGCATTCTCTGATGATGTTCCAAGATGTTAAAAACGCTACGCTGATCATAGACAAACAGGGGGAGAAATTATCTACCGCACCGTCGTTTTTTTTTTTTTCTTATCATAGCCTACAAATGTCTTCGTTCAGTCTGACATATATTAAGCTATGTGTCTGTCATGGATTTGCACTGAATTGATTCTCAAAAATACGGAACAAAGTGCGTTCCGTATCAGTTCAATACGGAACAAGACTTTATGTGTCAAATACGGAACGATTCCGTTTTATACGGAACGGTTGGCAACCCTACCAGGAAGTAAAACATCCTCCGCTATACCTTTAAGTTAAATAATAATACATGGGAGAAAACAAAATTCTCTCATTTAAAAAGACCCATAAAGCCGAAGTGTTTCATGAAAGAGGAGAGAAGGCCTGCAAATCATCCTCAGGCTTATCAGCTGGTTATATTTCAATATCGTGTCGGCAGAGTTTATTAATGGTGTTTCAATCACATACACGCTGCATTAATACAAATTCTGCTTTATCTAATGCTATCTATAGGCTGGTGGAAATCTGATCTACAGGAGACATGATTGTCGACCCGACGCTAAAGTAAAGCGGTGTGGGGGAAATCCCTCAGTATATGAGAAAGCCAGTCGTTGTTCCAGTGTGTGTGTGTGAAGTGTTTTCTAGATGACAGTAGTGATGTGTCATGCGCAAAAGATGCGGCTCTGAGAGCCGATGCTTTGTAGTGAATCAGAAGAGCCGGCTCGCATCGAGTGAGAGCCGGCTCCCAGTTTTTTTCCTTTCGCTGCTTACAGGCAGAACTTTGTTTTGATTGGTCAGCAATCGCATCGCGGCCAATCAGATGTGAGGATATGGGATCATACTATTATGTAAAAACTGAGAGGGGGGTGAAGTGAAGCGGCACTCCACGGCAAGTTAATGAGTCGTAACAACGTTAATAACGACACTGTCTGTCAGATAGCGGTGATGAGAGTGTGTGAGTTGGCGTATTTGAACTATGAGTGACACCCGAAAGAGAAGCAGCATCTGGCTCCAGTTTAAATACAATGGAAACAACAAAGCAGAGTCGTTCACTGCAAGATGAAAATTACTTTAAGAGCAGGTTCCACCACAAACCTGCATAGACATATGAGAACTGTCCATCCTACAGTGCAGTTAGAGGAGAGAGGGCAAGCTAGCACCCCATCTACAGATCCTGGTGTGTCTCATCCCCAAAAAACAGCAACTGCAGCAGCATCTACTGGCTTCCCCACACATGCAGGTATAAACACTCCTACTGCAGCTCAAAGCAAAATAAGCCAGTTTATACCCAAAGTGATGACCCCATCCAAACAGCACAGCCTTGATGTAGAGCTAGCTAAAATGATAGCTACTGATACTGAACAAAATAAATGCATAAAAACACTGCACATGAAAGGGTTTTCAACACACAAACCATAAATTTTTTTCAAAGTTAGGGTAAAATAAAGGCCTACAAAAAATCCTAAATTAAGAGCCGTTCAGGAGTCGAAAGAGCCGGCTCTTCTTTGGGAGCTGAGCCAAAAGAGCCGGCTCTCTGAAAAGAGCCGAACTTCCCATCACTAGATGACAGGTTGGTGTTTTCTCGGTGTGAATCCACTATGGCGGAGGAGGATTTGCTCATGAATATTAAGCGCGTAACGGCACGTTCATCCAGTACTCCTCACCGATTGGTTGACAGGCAAAGACATTGGCTGGAGATCTGACCAATTAGCGGTTCCTCCTCGAGTGAAGGCTTGGGCTATGAATATTAATGAGGTTTCGTGACCGAACGCTCCAGTAAACAGAGCGCGCGACTGCAGCCGGACTCGATCAATATTCATGAGCGCGTGATAGTGATTGGCCGCTGATTGGTTGCGTCCTGCGCCAAGTGCATCGTAATGAGTGCGGCTGCGTTGCAGGGCGATTAATTTGTGTTCGGAGAGAAAGACGTCAGGATGAAATAGCGTGACATACAGATGTGTGTTTTCCGATCTGCGACAATAACACGCGTCTGGGTTGTGTCAGCACCAGTGACTGGATTAGGGTTAGCGCGTTAAGGCTGTTGCGGCTCTTAGGCGGCTCAGGTGGGCAGGATAACGGTAAGTCTTTCCCTGCATCAATAATGCCAGTTTATATACAGGCGACGGGCCGATGACGTATTCAATCATAACATCCACATCCTAATGTCATCCATATAAATATAGAGCATCCCTTATGAATGCATTCACATCCCTTATCATTCTCGGTTTAAATGCATCTTCATCCCTTATGTCATCAGTATAAATGTATCTAGGCCTGCATCCCTTATAACGCGTGTTTAATGCACTCAGAGATGCTGTATATTATCATGGAGTAATGCTGAGGATCTGCTGTTCTCCAGTGCCCTTGACAATCTGTGCTCGCGGACAGAAACAGTTGCGCAATGTTTGTGTGTGTGTGTCTCTATCTGGATGCGTGTGTGTGTGTGTGTGTGTGTATAGCTGGATGCGCGTGTGTGTGCGCCTCCTCTAGCTCCTCAGACTCTGCCGCATCTTCATCCTCCTCCTCTTCATCATGGGGAACCGGGGCATGGAGGACCTGATCCCGCTGGTGAACCGGCTCCAGGACGCCTTCAGCTCTATCGGGCAAAGCTGTAACCTGGACCTGCCGCAGATCGCGGTGGTGGGCGGGCAGAGCGCCGGCAAGAGCTCCGTGCTGGAGAACTTCGTGGGGAAGTGAGTGAGGATGAAAACATGGTTATTGTAATTAAACTACAAATTAACCATAGTTAGACTAAAATAAAACAAAACACAAAAAATATGGTTATTATAGTTAAACTACAAATTAACCATGGTATTTGTTGTAAAACTCAAGGTTATACAAGTGGTAATCAATCTGCCAAAAAAACGATGGTTACTACACTTTTACTATTATAAAACCAAGGTTAATTTTCGTGTCAGAGGGTGCACACTTAATGACAGTCACATGACTACATTTAATATATTAGTAGCTATAATATACATAAACTGCTACCTAATAAGGCAGTAATGAGTTCTGATGAGCTGTATCTATACTAATAGGGGGACAGTAAATTATGCAACAAGTAAGTTAAATAACACACCGGAATGGTTGAATAATAATGAATAAATGATAATAAACGTATGGGTGATTGGTTTGAAAGTAGAGCTGCAAGATTCGGTATAAATTGAGAATCACTATTTTTTTCTGTTTAAAATAGAGATAATTTACTGGTTCAGATAAACTGTTAGGCCTAATTGCTGCAGTCTATTTAAAAATATAAAATTTATTGGAATTATTATCATTAATATTTTTTTTAAAATCGGATTAAATGAATGATTCAATTACTTCACAATTACTGTTTCATTACTAGATAAATCAACGTTTTTGAACAATGATTGTTCAAAAATGTGTCGCCACCTTCTGGTGGAATTCTGTAATGATACAATTTTTATTTGAAGCTCGGAGTTACTTTCAAAAGGTGATTTACTCTATTTTGATCGCTAACATAGACATCTGTGTTTATGTCCAATAACTAGTATAAACTATAAACTTTTATCTCAGTACTTCTCTGATAATCTGAATTATTGTAGCACAGAAATAATGATGGTGTGTGCTTGAAAAGACAGTTTCATACGATACATGACAACGGCTCTCTCTGGATCAGAACACATATCTCAATGTTCCTGTGATCCGACTTGTCAAAGGTGCAATAGACAGAGACGAATCTCTGTCATTTAGGAATAAGATCATGTGGGTGTTTGAATCAAGATCGCGATCATTAAAAGATAAAACTGGCAAGAACGTTACAAGGTGGTTTATGTGGGCAATATAATAGAATATCACTCACAAGTTGTGTATCAGTACATTAAGGCCTAACCTGAGTGAGAATTTGGGCTTAACTAGCATGATTTCAGAGTTTAAATCAGGAATAGGAGAGGTCCGAGGAGTGAACCCTGTGGTACACCTCTGGAAACAGAGGCAGCATGGGACTTTTGTTTGTTAATAGAGACACATATCTGCCTGTCACTGATATAAGATGTCAGCCGTTGGATGACAGCAGAAGGGACAGATGAATGAGGGTTCAATTATGGCAAACAGTGTCTTAAACAGCACTAAGGTCAAGGACGACCTGGACTCCTGAATCAGAGGACATTTGAGAGCTCTCTCACTACTATATGGAGTGGTTGAAGATTCACGGAAAACGTTAAAAGAGCAGTTAAGTAACTTAATAAATAAACAGTAAATAAAATGCACTGCTACCTACTACTTCACAAATGCTAAAGGGATTAAATATAAACAAAACTAAAGCCTTCCAGACCTTGGAGATGAATTGTGGTCCACGGTCAGACACGATGTCTTCAGGAATTCCGTAATATCTGAAGATGTGGTTGAAGAGAAGTTCAGCTGATTCCATTGCTGTGGGGAGTCCTTTTAGGGGAAGAAGACGACAGGATTTGGAGAATTGATCAATTATTACCAGGATGCATGTATTATCGTCAGAGGCTGGGAGATCTGTCATGAAGTCCACTCCTAGGTGTGACCATGGCCGGTTGGGAATGGGCAGCGGCAGAAGTTTGCCAGATGTTAGGTGGCGAGGACTCTTGGCCATGGCGCAGTCTGCACATCCTTGGACGAACCTTTTCACATCCCTGGCCATGTTAGGCCACCAGAAGTGATCTTATAGCAGCGAGAGGGTGTTATTGGCCCCTGGGTGGCCAGTGCCCAAAGATGTGTGTGCAGAGTGAATCAGGGGAGCTTTGTGCTCTGGTGACATACTACTGACCGGGGGGACAGCCCGACGGAGAAGTGTTGGAAGCATTGGATTAGGGAATGGAATCTGCTGACCATTGGATTGGACTCACGGTTACTTCACTTGGGAGGATGGATTCAGGGTCTTCGCTGACTTCTTCTGGAGCATACAGACGGGAAAGAGCATCAGCCTTCACATTTTTAGAGCCGGGACGATAGGAAATGGAAAAGTTAAATCAGGTAAAGAATAAAAGCCCAACGTGCCTGGCGAGGGTTAAGTCTCTTGACTTCCCTTAGATACTGCAGGTTCTTGTGGTCAGTTATAACTGTGAAGGGTGTTGAGCACCCTCCAACCAATGCCTCCATTCTTCCAAGGCCAGCTTGATGGCGAGGAGCTCTCTATACCGACATCGTAATTGCTCTCCGCCGGGCTGAGCATCTTGGAGTAGAAGGCGCATGGATGGAGTTTGGCTGGGGTCCCCTGCTGCTGAGATAACACCGCTCCTACCTCATTGGTGGAGGCATCCACTTCCACGATGAAGGGTTTCTCAGGGTCTGGATGGACGTGGAGCGGTGCACTGGTGAATTTCTCCTACAGGTGTTGGAAGGCTTTGTTGGCAGATGGTGACCAGGATAGAAACTTGGGCTTGTTTCTCAGGAGACTGGTGAGAGGGTTGGTGATGGAGCTGTAGCCGTGGATGAATCTTCGATAGAAATTGGCAAAGCCAAGGAAACGTTGGAGCTCTTTGATGGTGGATGGTGGATGGTGTTGGCCAGTTCTTGATGGTTTCCACCTTCCCCTCGTCCATCTGGATACCTGTGTCACTGATGTGGTAACCAAGGAACTGCACTGAGGGTTGGTGGAAGGAGCATTTCTCAGCCTTGAGAAACAGGTGGAATTCCCTTAGGCGTTTCAGGTCCTCCGCAACATGGTAGCGTGATCAGCCATGCTCCGGGAGTAGATGAGGATGTCCACTCGTCCCCCTCACGTATCCGGATGAGGTAATACGCGCTGCGGAGGTTTAACTTGGTGAACACCGTGGCTCCACGGAGGTGTTCTAGTGCAGCTGGGACGAGGGGAAGAGGATAGCGGAATTTGGTGGTGATTTTGTTCAGGGAGCGGTAATCGATACAAGGCCGCTAGCATCTGTCCTTATTTGCCATGAAGAAGAAACTCGAAGCAGCAGGGGACACAGAAGGGCGGATGTAGCCTTGTTGGAGGGCCTCTTCTATATACTCCTCCATGGCCTTCTGTTCGGGGAGTGATAGAGGATACATTTTTCCGTGGGGCACTGGCTTACCTGGCATCAGATTGATGGTGCAGTCCCATGGCCTTTGTGGAGGCAGCAGAGAGGTCTTTTAGGACAGAAGACGTCACTGAAGGGGGCATAGCAGGTTGGGATGTGGGCCGACTGCTTATCGAGGGACTCTAATATAGGTGGAGTTCACGGGTAGCACCTCGGCCGGAGCTGGAGCAGGACGATGGGTCAGAGGGAAGCAGTTGGGAAAGCATTTCCTGCCCCACTTCAGGACTTCGCCAGTTCTCCTGGAGATGATGGGATCATGCTGCACTAGCCACGGGCGCCTAAGGATCACCTCGGTGGAACGTGGGGTTGACTGACCCGTAGTTCGATGGGAAAGGTGCTGTAGCGAACATGTTTGCGGCACAGTGGTCATCCAGTCACCGACTGGACCTGGTAGATTGTCTGGGTGGCGGTCGTTGGGATGTGGAGTTGGCGGCAGAGGTTTCCCGAGATGAAGTTACCGGCTGACCCAGAGTCAAGGAGGGTGTGAGCTGGCTCTCACACCAGCCAATCACTGCTGTCTGCCGCTCCGTAAACAGTAGTCGGTTTGAGTCGATGTGCATAGGTTCATTACCTGATGCTGAAGCTGAGGTGCTCTGGCTGGCGGAAGTAGTAGGACGGTGCAACTGCATACGATTGGTGACGTGGGTAGATAGTTGAATGAAGTGTACGAGTCCAATGGAGTCATCTTATGCAGCGAGATACAACCGCACTCGGGGATCTAATCCCTGCCAGTAGGTGGTGAGGAGCGAGCGCTCATTCCAACCACTAGCGGCTGTGAGGGTTCTAAACTTGAGTGAATAATCATGAATTTACATTTTCCCTTGATGGAGGTGATAAAGATGCTCACCCACTGATGAATCTCCCACAGGCTTTCTGAAGACGCCACAGTAATGTTCGATGAAATCTGTCAGGGACTGAGTGATTGCACTAGCCCGGGTCCAAATGGTGTCAGCCCATTGGAGCACTTGTCCCGTCAGCAGGGAGATGATGAATGCGATCTTCGCCCGATCAGTGGTATAGAGATGCGGTTGCATCTCCAGGGTCAGCGAACACTGCAATAGGAATTCGCTCAGTCCTCCACCAAGCCAGAGTGGGGCGCTGATTTAGCCATGGCACTGGTGATCGAGATCGTCGAAGAGTGGTGGTGACGACGGAAGTGGTGACGGGTGTGGTGGTGACGGCTGGTGTGATGGGAACTGGATCTTCCGGGATTGGTTCGGATGTGCTCATGATGTCTTTTCTGTAGATGGTCCGGTCTTCTGTTACGGAAGCAGACTCAAGAGATGATTAGTGAAGATATAACAGGAGTTTATTTGACAACACAGAGCGGAGACAGGATGCAGGTAAGTGATATGAACAATTATACTTTTGAGAGCGGTGTGCAGGTGATGATTGGAATAGTTCTTCTTACAGGAATGGAGACACACAGGAGAGATGCTGGAGACAATGGAGGTTTGCGATATCAAGGTAAGTAGTCCTTTACGAATACACGAGACCGTACAGTGAACTGAGGTGAAGAGTGTCTTTATAGTGCTGGTGATGATAGTGATGATGAGGTGCAGGGGTGTGTGATTAGAACTCAGTTGAGGGAGTGTGCTGTGATTGGCTGGTGTGAGAGCCTGGCTGATCTGACTGTAACAATAACGTAATATATAAGATGGTGTTTTAGGGTAAAGTGAGTCATTGAGGTCCATCATAAAACCACCAGTACTGACTGTTAGCATCTGTAGAAGAGGCGAGAAACTAACCAGATGCTACTGTGAGTGATAATTGTAGTAAATCAAATCTCTTGAGTGTTTGTGATGCAGTGTTTCTGACTAATTCTGTATAACTGCAAGCTTGAGACAGAAGTTAGACGTATGTATTGTACAAAGATCTTCAGTCTGAGTGTGTCTGAGTCTTGA
Organism: Leuciscus waleckii; assembly: GCA_900092035.1. Lineage (NCBI taxonomy): Eukaryota > Metazoa > Chordata > Actinopteri > Cypriniformes > Leuciscidae > Leuciscus > Leuciscus waleckii. The sequence goes on along the minus strand of FLSR01000756.1, from coordinate 75,811 downwards.
ACAGTTCCAGGAAGACAGTTTCAAAGAATCCCAATAGTATAATGTTAGCCATCAACCACTGTGGCTTTTAGTGGCTGATGCCATATCTGGTCCGGTCGGGTGGCCGATATGCATGGATGACACAATCCAGTTTACTGATAGAAAAATACACAGCATGCCTGAAATTATATGAAACACTTATCACAAAATCACTCAAAAAACACTGGAAGTTTTGGAGTATTCTTCATTATTCTTTAACAAGGCCACCAGTGAGGTTAATTGCCCATTCATACAATGACTAAAAACACTGGAAACAGTAGATGTTCGTTGATCTTAGTGCCAGTAGATTTGGACACATTTGTGTTAACCAGACAAGCCGGCACAGCTATAATGTGGTCTGATTACCCGGTCCACTGATTTACCCCTGTAACGGTAGAGTATAAAATGCACAGACACTTCTAGCCAGTGACACGGTTCTGTGTTTTCCGCAGGGACTTTCTTCCTCGTGGATCCGGCATTGTCACTCGCAGGCCTCTGGTTCTGCAGCTCATCAGCTCCAACACAGGTGAAGCCACATCTCTACATCACTCAGTGTCTCAGGCCCAGAGCGATTAACATGCGTGTGTATCTGTGTGTCCCGTGTCATCGTGACTCTACAGAGTGGGCTGAGTTCCTGCACTGCAAAGGGAAGAAGTTCACGGATTTCGATGAGGTCCGTCAGGAGATCGAGGCCGAGACAGACCGCGTTACTGGGGCCAATAAGGGCATTTCTCCCGTTCCCATCAACCTGAGGGTTTTTTCCCCACACGGTACTGAAACATACTCATAAACATCAGTGCAGACTGAGCAAAGCTAGATCTCACTGCTTATGCTGTCGAATGCAAATCAGAGACCGTTTCTTAAAAAGCCTTTTGGGTTCAAGATTTGAACTTTTTGTAAAGCACATTTGGATTTCACATAAAATATAACATAAACTGGGGTGTAACGATACCCTCATGTCACGATTCAATACATATCACGATACTGAACTCCATACTCCAAGACATAAGGTTAACAGAAAATTAACTGTTGATTAAAATGCTAAATTTGGTATTACATTGTGTGTGTAAATGAATATTCTTGGACTTGGTGCTGAAACCCAATGCACAGGAAAATAGAGACACCAGAATAAAAATATTCATGATTCTGAAGCTGAAAATACAGAATTAGTGTAGATGAATATGCTTTCACTTGTCACTGACTAGATATAGTTAAAATAATGTAGGCCGCTTTTTACTGGTAACATCAGATATTTGGATTATCAGGACAGCACAAATATTCCCCCATTGCATTATTATTATACATTATATTCAACATTACAGATAGTAGTGTAATGTAGTACTGACACTAAAACTCTGAAAACTTTTTTCTCACAGTAATTTTCATTTTGGGTGAACTATACAATATATTTTGCCACTATCCACGACACATATTGATGCATTTTTGTATTGCGATATATTGTTACACCCCTAAACATATTCATCTAAGGAAGTGTACAGGTAGACTGAGTTGTCAGAGGTTAGACAAAGTCTGTCTATATGTGTAGTTTGTCACTTGTTATGGTGGCTTCGAGGTTCTAGCATGACTCTGTCAGTGTGTGTTCAGTAGTATCTCTGCTGGTCACGACTCTTCATAGCTCCGTCTGTCCTCTTCCCCCTGTGCAGTGCTGAATCTGACTCTCATTGACCTGCCTGGCATCACTAAAGTGCCGGTGGGCGACCAGCCGGTGGACATCGAGCAGCAGATCCGAGACATGATCATGCAGTTCATTTCCCGAGAGAGCTGCCTCATCCTGGCCGTCACCCCGGCCAACACGGACCTGGCCAACTCCGACGCGCTCAAACTGGCCAAAGACCTCGACCCTCAGGGTGCGTGAGACACACACACACACACGGCTCAGGGTGTGTGAGAGATACTGACACACACACGGCTTAGGGTGCGTGAGAGATACTGACACACATATGGGCCGGATTCACTGAACAGGGCACATGAGCGTAGGGTCCCAAACAGGCAGAGCCCATGATAGTGATGGTGATGTAGATGAAAAGTAACGTGGCTTGGCAAACGATATGTTCAGATAATGTCTTCCGCTGGCAATCCGAATAAATGAAGAGGAGTGGAGAATGGCAAGCCGTTGGAACTTTTATTCATTTCCAGGAAATGAATTCTTGATATCAACAATTCTGTTTTCGCTAGTTAAAATGATAATAAGGATTATATTTTTACTAGTAACAATGTAATTATTGATTTATTTTATTTTATATTTCTACTAGTAAGAATACAAAGCTGATATGTGTATTTGGAATTTTAATTTAATTACAAAAATTTTGATATCTGTAATAGTTTTGTCGTCCCTTTTAACATTTCAACATGTAGGATATGAATTGCTGATATCAAGAATTTATTTATTACTAGTAGAAATATCATTTTTGATATTAATAATTGCATTGTTTCTAGTAAAAATGTGAATTCCTGATATCAATAATTCAGTTGTCACTAGTTGAAATGTCTAATCTTGATATCAAAAATTTAATTGCTACTAGTAAAAATTTTCATTTTTGATATCTAAAATGGCTTTTTTACTAGTAACAATCACATTCATGATATCAGAAATTAACATTGTCACTAGTAACAGTTGAATTCTTGATATCAAAAATAAAGGTTTTTACTAGTAAGAATTGTATTTCTGATCTGTGAAATTGGAATTTCAACTAGTAAGAAATAAATTCTTGTTATCATCAATTGATTTTGAATGGCAGCCTATGATGACATTTCACTAGTGAAAATACAATTACAGATATCAAGAATCAAGAACTGTTGATATCAAGAATTAACATTGTTACCAGTGGAAATGTAATTCCTGATATCACAAATTGCCATTGTTACTAGTAGAAATCTATTTCCTGATATTAATAACTATTATTTTAACTAGTGAAAATGTAATTGTTGATATCAAGAATTCATATCCTGTGAATGAATAAGTTAAACTGGCTTGCCATAGTGGAGAAGATTCTCCCTCTTCTATCACACGCTCTCTGTTCTCTGCAGTTCCTCCTACAGCAACTAATGAAGCAAATCAAGACGTAAATGGGTTCAGACATGCTTTTCTGGGTGATAAATAATGGCACAGATACCAGTTAACCTTAGTAAGTCCTGCGTGTCTTTAGTAAACCCTGACAGTGGTTTTATAATGCCAAAAGAGGGTTTGCGCTGGACACAAGCTGTTAGTAAATCTGCCCATGTTGAGTATCTTACTCGATTTTACAAAATTACAAAATGAATTCCTTTAAGTCAATAAGTGAAGGCTTATTGTGTGGTTTATTGGTAAGACAGAGGCATTAATACCTGATACAAAGGACTGAACAGTGGTTTAGTTTTAGTTGTATGCTGAATCAGCACACAAGTCATGTGATCTCTTGATTGTACATCTTTACAGGCCAGAGGACGATCGGTGTGATCACGAAACTAGATCTGATGGATGAAGGCACGGACGCTCGAGACGTTCTGGAGAACAAGCTCCTGCCACTACGCAGGGGTAAGAACCACCTTTCTTCCCGTCTAATGTCTTTTTCTCCTAGTTTTAGTGGATATGTTTCCTTCCTCATGCCATTAGCCACTTTTCCACTGTCGGGCCAGTGCGAGCCAGGGCTAAGAGTGTGCCGTGTGGGGCCGATACCCTCGGACCTCAAGCTGTGTTTCCACTGTCGGGCCAGTGTGAGCCAGGGCTAAGAGTGTGCCGTGCGGGGGCCGATACCCACGGACCTCAAGCTGTGTTTCCACTGTAGGGCCAGTTGTCCCGCAGCGCCGCCCTAAGACGCGGCTCCATAGAATGATGTCTCACAACCGTTTCACCAGCTAATTGAAAACTAGCTAGATCGCTAAATGATCATTACAGAAGCAAACATTTAGTCTTTACTTAAAGACTTACGGTTCCAGCATCGATATTTGACCAATGTTTTACAATAAAATGTTTACAGTAACAGTCATTTATCAATTTGTGTCATGAGTGCACCTCAATCATGCTGAATCAAACTGGTATGTACCATTTCACACAAAAAGAGAACATGTACCTATTCAGTTGCACCTGTTTCATTTATTTACGATCAAAGGAATGCACAAAACAACTACATTAAGGATTTTAAGTCCGAAGGCTAACACATTTAGAAAAATATTGATAAAATATCATATGTTTATTTCACATTTCTTTAGAAAGAGTGAGCATTTATTAATTTTCCACGAAATGATATGAGGATGTTTGGCGATCTCTCTGTCTCACGATACTGTTACCCTTTCAGCTAGAGCAACAGAGGGAGCTCACGACAGCTTCAACTCGAGCTTAGATATACCCACCAGTGGGACGACTAATGCTTGGATGATGAGTATGGCAACTCGAGCTTAAATATACCCCCCAGTGGGACCACTAATGCTTGGATGATGAGTATGGCAACTCGAGCTTAGATATACACCCCAGTGTGACCACTAATGCTTGGATGATGAGTATGGCAACTCGAGCTTAGATATACCCCCCAGTGGGACCACTAATGCTTGGATGATGAGTATGGCAACTCAAGCTTAGATATACCCCCCAGTGGAACTACTAATGCTTGGATGATGAGTATGGCAACTCAAGCTTAGATATACTCTCCAGTGGGACTAATGCTTGGATGATGAGTATGGCAACTGGAGCATGTTTGCCTAGTGCTTTTAGTGAGACAGGCAGTAAATACATGAGCAGTGTCTGTCTGATCCCACAGGTTATATTGGGGTGGTGAACCGCAGTCAGAAAGACATCGACGGGAAGAAGGACATCAAAATGGCTCTGGCAGCGGAGAGAAAGTTCTTCCTCTCTCATCCGTCCTACAGGCACCTGGCGGACAGCATGGGAACGCCACACCTGCAGAAGGTCCTCAATCAGGTACGGCTGCGGTCAGTGTCACTAGATGCTGAAGAACTGATCTGAATCAGACCACTGCACCATTCATAACCTGATTATATGCTCTTGACTTTTAGTTGCAATGCAAAGCCTCCAATTTAACTGTTAATTTGTGTTTGACAGCAACTGACCAACCACATCCGGGACACTCTGCCGGCCTTCCGCAGTAAACTGCAGTCGCAGCTGCTGGCACTGGACAAAGAGGCAGAGGAGTACCGTCACTACCGGCCCGACGACCCTTCGCGCAAGACCAAAGCCCTGCTGCAGTGAGTGCCTCGACTCTTGACCTGACCGCCTCTCACAGCTCACAGGGTCTGCCAGTGATGTTAACAGAGCATTTCTGCTGATTTAAGACAAAGTCCTGCTGCAGTGAGTGCCTCAACTCTTGACCTGAACGCCTCTCATAGCTCACAGGTCTGCCAGTGACGCTAACAGAGCGTTCTTGCTGAGCTAAGACCTCTCATAGCGAACAGCGAACCCTCGACTCTCACAGCTTGACTCTCGACTCCTCCGCCTCTCAGAGCGAACAGCGAACTCTCGACTCTCACAGCTTGACTCTCGACTCCTCCGCCTCTCATAGCGAACAACGAACCCTCAACTCTCGAGTCTCACAGCTTGACTCTCGACGACTCCGCCTCTCATAGCGAACAGCGAACGTTCCACTCTCACAGCTCGACTCTCGACTCCACCGTCTCTCATAGCGGACAGCGAACGCTCGACTTTCGACTCTCACAGCTCGACTCTCGACTCCACCATCTCTCATAGCGAACAGCGAACGCTCGACTCTCACAGCTCGACTCTCGACTCCACCATCTCTCATAGCGAACAGCAAACTCTCGACTCTCACAACTCTCGACTCTCGACTCCTCCGCCTCTCATTGCGAACAGCGAACGCTCGACTTTCACAGCTCGACTCTCACAGCTTGACTCTCGACTCCACCGCCGCTCACAGCTTGCCTCTCGACTGTCACAGCTTGTTGACTCTCGACTCTCACAGCTCGACTCTCAACTCTACCCGCCGCTCACAGCTTGACTCTCGACTGTCACAGCTCGACTCTCACAGCTCAACTCTCGACTCTCGACTCTACCCGCCGCTCACAGCTCGACTCTCGACTCTCACAGCTCGACTCTCAACTCTACCCACCGCTCACAGCTCGACTCTCACAGCTCAACTCTCGACTCTCGACTCTACCCACCGCTCACAGCTCGACTCTCACAGGGTCTGCCAGTGACGCTAACAGAGCATTCCTGCTGAGTTAAGACCAAAGCCCTGCTGCAGTGAGTGCCTCAAATCTTGACCTGAACGCCTCTCATAGCTCACAGGGTCTGCCAGTGACTCTCACAGCTCGACTCTCGACTCTACCCACCGCTCACAGCTTGACTCTCGACTCTCACAGCTCAACTCTCGACTCTCGACTCTACCCGCCGCTCACAGCTCGACTCTCACAGGGTCTGCCAGTGACGCTAACAGAGCATTCCTGCTGAGTTAAGACCAAAGCCCTGCTGCAGTGAGTGCCTCAAATCTTGACCTGAACGCCTCTCATAGCTCACAGGGTCTGCCAGTGACTCTCACAGCTCGACTCTCGACTCTACCCACCGCTCACAGCTCGACTCTCACAGGGGCTGCCAGTGACGCTAACAGAGCATTCCTGCTGAGTTAAGACCAAAGCCCTGCTGCAGTGAGTGCCTCAACTCTTGACCTGAACGCCTCTCATAGCTCACAGGGTCTGCCAGTGACTCTCACAGCTCGACTCTCGACTCTACCCACCGCTCACAGCTTGACTCTCGACTCTCACAGCTCAACTCTCGACTCTACCCACCGCTCACAGCTCGACTCTCGACTCTCACAGCTCGACTCTCGACTCTACCCACCGCTCACAGCTCGACTCTTACAGCTCGACTCTCGACTCCACCGTCTCTCATAGCGAACAGCGAACTCTCGACTCTCACAGCTCAACTCTCGACTCTCGACTCTACCCGTCGCTCACAGCTTGACTCTCGACTCTCGACTCTCACAGCTCGACTCTCAACTCTACCCACCGCTCACAGCTCGACTCTCACAGCTCGACTCTCGACTCCACCGTCTCTCATAGCGAACAGCGAACTCTCGACTCTCACAGCTCAACTCTCGACTCTACCCGTCGCTCACAGCTCGACTCTCGACTCTACCCACCGCTCACAGATCGACTCTCACAGCTCGACTCTCGACTACTCCGCCTCCTATAGCGAACAGCGAACGCTAACGCTGTCACATGACAGTTTAAGTAAGAGATAGTGTACATCCAGCCGGTTGTTATCTCAGAATCAACCATTAACAGGGTGATCAGGATCAGGTCTTGCATCAGCCTGAAGGGGTTTATTCTGAGATAACAACCGGTGTGTACATTATCCCGCTTATTACACGGCTACTTGCCACATAAGTAAATAATTAGACACGAAATATTGAGAGTTGAAATATTTTATTAGGTCTTTAAAGCAAAGCTTCCGTAGAGAGAACAGTTGCAGCGCGGCAAGTTCAATCTAGACGGACATTTAAGAGATACGCTATACAGTCATGCCACTTATTACACAGCATTTCACCACAAAAAGAATTATGGAGATAAGAGATGTTGATTTCAGATTAAACTGTTTTAAAATCATACCTGTTTGTACTCATAATCCAACAGTGTACAAAACAATAGTCACAAAATGGCCGCCGCTGCATTTCATGAAACAAGAGAGAGCGAGTCAACGATACTGGATGGCATAATTAAATAACTGTACACAAAATATTGATTTGACTGAGTTTTAATAGTTTACCAGCTCACCAAAAGCAAAACTTCCACAAAGAAAAAACGCTCCTAGTAAGCGTATAGCGCTGCTGACTTCAGTGACCCGGATGAGCCTGTGTTTCTGTTTTCAGAGAATAATATGCCGCTGGATGGTGCGATTGACCAATCAGAATCAAGCAGTCCACAGAGCCGTGTAATAATATAGGTTAATGGGAGTGTAAGAAAGGTTACAGCAAGTGAAAATAAAAGTGTTGTATTTTGTAATTTGTACAACTGAAGCTCAGAATATCACTTTAGTTGAATTCCACTGCTCAAGGGAGTAAATGGGGTCGCCAGTTTTTTTCTTTCAGTTAGCTTTACTTGCCAGTATCCATTTCCTTTCATAATTTGAGTTATATTAACTATATTCGAGTTAAGTTTCTCTTTGCATGCATGTTTATTAGTGAGTCAGTTCAGTCACAGCAGAGCGGCTCAATGAACAGATCAGACACACATGTGGATGTCAGGACACTCAGACAGAAGTTGCCGATGTCTGTTTGTGACAGGATGGTTCAGCAGTTCTCGGTGGACTTTGAGAAGCGCATCGAAGGCTCTGGCGATCAGGTGGACACCGTTGAGCTGTCGGGTGGAGCCAAGATCAACCGCATCTTCCACGAGCGCTTCCCGTTTGAGCTGGTCAAGGCAGGTGTTAGCACACACACTCTACACATTACGGTTTCGCATTTTCTTACTTCTTCATACAAGGTTTTCTTGTGTTTCGTGACACAGATGGAGTGCGATGAGAAGGAAATGCGTCGTGAAATCAGCTACGCCATTAAGAACATTCATGGCATCAGGTGAGAGTTTGTTTTACTCGTTCATATGTTGATTGAGCGTGTTGAGATCGAGTATGCATGACCTGTACAAATCCTCTATAGTTCCTCACTTTTATTGTAGATCCATGGATTTTATTATCAGTGTGTATTATAAGTGGTGTTTTTAGCAGTGCTGTGGGAACTTGAGCATAATTCTGTTGTTTGTGACGCAGGACGGGTTTGTTCACTCCAGACATGGCCTTTGAGGCGATCGTGAAGAAGCAGGTTGTGAAGATAAAGGAGCCGTGTATTAAATGCATTGACCTGGTGGTTCAGGAGCTGATCAACACAGTCCGTCAGTGCTCCAATAAGGTAAACAAGTCACGGCTGCTACTGAATATAACACAGCTGTCCTGACCAATCAGCATCAAGGACCGGAGCTATCCTGAACTATGACTGATATAGAAGGAGCTCTGGTATATACAGCAGCCACAAAGAGGATGTGTTCACTTGTGTTGCTGTTTAAATGCCATCCAATGGGTCAAGTGTGTGTATCTCAAATGCTGCAGGCTCTTTTCTCAGAAATAACCTCACTTTTCTTGATCATTCTTCTTTGTTTGTATTGCTCAGTTCAACACATTCAAGTAATAAACTGCATCTTTATTTACTCATCCCCATGTCACTAACATTGTCTTCTATGGAACACAAAAATGGAAATTGTGAAGCAGCTTTTGACTGGAAGAAATCCACTCGTCTACAAGAAGGGACAGGAGTGAAAGGAAAAACTAATGAGGCAGTGAATTGTCTTGCTGAAGTAAACTAGTCCACTTCTGCCCTCCCGAAATTTCCCAAATCTGTTGATATTTACATGGCGGCTACACCTGAGAAGATCCCTGTGAGCGGGACTGGGCTCGACTGAACACAGAATGGAGACGCACTTTTCAAGGAAGACTCTCAGACCCAAATCCTTTATAAAACTAAGAACAATATCCCAGTGTTACGTCAGTTGGTTTGAAAGGACTGCCGCCAACCGGTTGTGGAGAATTCAACATGCGGATGCCCTGGAGCCCCAGACGGGCTTGTGCTGCGTCATACTCTTTGTGAAAGAATCTGAAAGCTTAAATGGAAAGCTGCCTTGCCCTTGAAGGCCAATGTCAGAATTTCAGAATGTCACAATCTGAATAGAAAATATGCCTCCTTCAGGCATCTTTCTGATCTGTCGTCAGATCATCTGGCGTCAGTATTCAGAGACAACATTTCATAATAGTGAAATTCAACCGTCTCACATCCAAAATTGCGTGCGACTTTGTGTCTTTCTTAGATACTGAAACCACAATGGGGAAGAACTCTGTTAAACCAAGTGGATGATGTTGCAACTGTGCTTGTGCTTTATCATCCAAATGATCCATTTGGGAACAACTGGCAGCATTATCTTTGACAGTATGATTTAAAGTGCAGTGATTTTTAGAGACATCAAGACTGCACCATTGCTACTTTTTAGCAACAGCAGAGATCCCTGCATACACCAACTGGTTTATTCTGGTATAGTGCTAGTCTAGCTAGTGGACCAGCATAGTTATGTTGTTTTAAAGAAAAACAGAGCTGGTGTAGCTGGTCCACAGGCTCTCCCACTTCCCATGCAGTGACCAGCTTATAAAACATACCTTATGTTGGTGAACAGCAACGATTTCTGCAGCACAGGAAGAAGGGGAGGATGAACTCACGCTACAGAACCCAACAGTAGGGGATCCCTTGACTTTAAACTGTGACTCAAGAGTGTGGAATAGGGGACAGTGTGTGAATTGGACAGTCTGACTGGTGGGAGGACAAAATATTGTGCTTGGGACTGTGTTAAGAGCAGGGGTCTCTAACCCTGCTCCTGAAGATCTGCTGATTCCTTTTCCAAACCTGCTCCACAAGACAGCTACTGTTGTTTGCAAGTCACCTGAACACCTTGGTTAACTGGTTCAGGTGTGACTGTCATGTTGATCTTCAACTGTAATAAAACAAAGGCCCAAATGTTATTCCCGTCAACCCAATGCTAGCACAACAAGGGCAATCCAGATCAATCATGTCGCTTACAATTACTTACCACATCAGTTTCTACTATAAAGAGAGCGTCTCTCCAGTGTGTTCATGTTCTTACTCTCATTGACCTCGACCGACTGAACAGAAGAAATTAACCACACAAGTTCTAGAAGTATATGTTCTTCGTATATTGGGGTCTTGACATTATCATCACAGTAGTCCATATAATTATCGTGCACTATATTTCAAGTCATACATTAACCTTGTGCAGAGCCAGATCTCCACTGAGTAACAACTTAACGGAGGTGTGTTTGTCAAGCAAAGCCATCTCACTGGTTTGGTAACACTGTTGCAGTGTAGTTTAGTACTATGACATGCAGCCACTAATCCTAAAACTATTGGTCAGATTTTTAATATTGTATTTTTTATTTTCTGCATATTCAGCTGGATTCTTTCCCAACCCTGCGAGAGGAAACAGAGCGGATTGTCACAACTCATATCCGTGACAGAGAGAGCAAAGCCAAAGAGCAGGTACGATATGCCTGGATATCTGTGAACGCAGGGCATATAATGAGATTACGGCTCTGTAATGAGATTACGGCTCTGTACTGTTTGTGTAAACACTGTATGTGCATCTGTATGTCTCTGCAGGTTTTGCTGCTTATTGACGTTCAGCTCGCATACATTAACACCAACCACGAGGATTTCATTGGCTTTGCGAAGTATGTACAACACCAGGAAATGTTTGACTGAGCACATGCATAGACACGTTCTGATTGCAAAAATATACATATTAGATATTAAATGTTTCATCTTTATGTCATATTCACCATTGCTTTCTCTCCCTCTCTATCAGTGCTCAGCAGCGAAGTAACCAAGCAAACAAGAAGAGTTCTGCTGGAAACCAGGTCAGTGTGTCCAAAATGTGCATTTGTGAAGGCCATATACAAAGTTCTGTCATGAAACTCTAGATGGCGCAGGCTATCAGGTCCTTAACTCATTCTGCTTGCAATCACATAATTCTCTATAGGGCACAGCTGACTGGCTCCTACTATATCTTAACTTTCAAATATGTGGCATTTGCTGTAGTAGTTTTCAGTGTGCTTTCAGAAACCCTTCACCATCCCCAGCTCCACCTGTATAGATTGCTACTGGTAATGCTATGGGTAAATAATGTATGCTATATTGTACAGCAGCACATGTCTTACTTGCTCACAGCAGTGTGATGTATGTATTGGCAGTAGCAAGTCCCGTACTTGTTCTGCAGCAGCAGCAATTACAGCAGCAACAACAACCAACAGAAGAAGCAATAACAGCAGCAATACCCAACAGCGATAACAGCAGCAGCAGCAGCAGTAATAGCAGCAGCAACAATAGCAGCAGCAGCAGCAATAACAGCAGCAGCAGCAGTAATAGCAGCAGCAATAATAACAGCAGCAGCAGCAGTAATAACAGCAGCAGCAGCAATAACAGCAGCAGCAGCAGTAATAGCAGCAGCAATAATAACAGCAGCAGCAGCAGTAATAACAGCCGCAGCAGCAATAACAGCAGCAGCAGTAATATCAGCAGCAATAATAACAGCAGCAGCAATAACAGCAGCAGCAGTAATATCAGCAGCAATAATAACAGCAGCAGCAATAACAGCAGCAGCAGTAATATCAGCAGCAATAATAACAGCAGCAGCAATAACAGCAGCAGCAGTAATATCAGCAGCAATAATAACAGCAGCAGCAATAACAGCAGCAGCAGTAATAGCAGCAGCAATAATACAATAACAGCAGCAGCAGCAGCAGCAATAACAGCAATAACAGCAGCATCAATAACAGCAGCAACAGCATAATAACAGCAGTAGCAGCAGCAGCAATAACAGCAGCAGCAGCAGCAGCAATAACAGCAATAACAGCAGCATCAATAACAGCAGCAACAGCATAATAACAGCAGTAGCAGCAGCAGCAATAACAGCAGCAGCAATAACAGCAGCAGTGTAGCAGCAGTGTAGCAGCTCTATTCCGCCAAGACCAAACATATCACCATTGTCATATACTGTATCCATTACCATGCCAGACACTCAGAGAGTTGTCATGGCAGAACTATGTTTATGACACTCCAAATATTAATGCTGTTTAGTTTTTTGCTGCTGTTTGATGTGGCTTTGACTTTCTTTCTGCTCTGCTTCTATTACCTTCATTTATCCACTGCAGGATAAATGTACTTCGGTTTTGATTATGTTATGGACATTTTAATTTTTGTATGTTTCTGTTCTGAAAAACACGTGTCATGTTTTCTTCACCTCCCTCCTGTGTGAACGAGCGGCTCCTGCATGACGAGCTGTTGTCTTTTCCCTCAGGAGCTCCAGGTAAGAGCGCCTGTGTTATTTCTAGTCTCATAGACTGTGACTGTGATGAGAGATAGAAACTCCTCTGGGGTTGTTGATGCATCATAACAACAGCATTCACAAAGTTTTATCTCACTCAATCCTGTATGTTTCCTCATTACGTTAATTTAGCGTGACGTCACCTTTGTGTGTTATTTTTCTCATTGCCATTCCCATGGCTCTCTCTCACACACGACGCTGTGCTCTGTGTGTTAGTAATGTTGTACTGCCTCTTACAGCGTAGACCTGACGTCACACACACACACACACGGCGTAGACCTGACATCACACACACACACACGGCGTAGACCTGACGTCACACACACACGCGTAGACCTGACGTCACACTCACACATTATTAGTATTATTATCATTAGTATATTAGTATTATTATTATCATTAGTATTTTTTTTCAAGAATTCAATAGCCTGTTGTCAATTATTAACAATTATATAACAGTGAATTAAGAATGGGCTTTTCTTATTTTTCCCATTCACACCAGAATGGATTAATCAGTAATAATATATATATTTGCATTTCTGCGTTCAGAGAAAAGGAACATCTGAAGCATCAAATATGATTTAAAATCAAAAGATGCATTTCACAGAATATTTTATGCAAAGATGTGGTGTAAATGTAGCAGTTAAAGATACAGTCTTTAACTGTATAAAACACACATTATTCACATGTAGAACTATAGGGCTGTCTCCCTCAGTTTCCCAATGAACCAGAAATCCTCAAAATATCATTAAAAGGAAAATGATGTATAACATGCACTGAAAAACATTGGTGTATTATTTACTTTTAAACAATTTGCACTCAGAAATTGCTAGTAAATTTCTCTAATAATCAGAAAGAAACAGCTTGTTCTGGTTCTTTCTAGCTCATTATCTGAGGTTAGTGTTATCTCCAGCGGTTCCCAGCTTCTGCGCAGCGAGATGCCTCGTCATGAGCAGATTTAAAGTGAACTCTTCCTCTGGTGGAGATCATCACTGTTCACTCCGATGAGTCGACTCGTTCAGGAACATTCAGGAGTTTCCTGTCATGTTAGTGGAGATTAGAGTCTGTGTTTGATGGCCTGACAGGGTTCAGTATCAGCTGTTCTCCGCAGCTCCTGTGTGAAACACAAGCAGGCGTTCCTCTTGTTCCCTTCAGTGTCGTGTGGTAAAGTTGCAGTGATGAGAGGTAAGCAAGGGAACTGGACGACGCTGTGATCTCCACGTGTGGGTCAAGGTGTGTGTGTGTGTGTGTCTCTCTCTCCAGGCCTCGTCTCCTCCAGCTTCTGGCATCATTGTAAGCATCAGGTTCTTGTGTGTAATGATATCTGGAGGTGACGACCAGCACCAGTTGTGAGCAGTTCAGCACTGCATGCGTCAGAGAGAACATCCGCTGTCGGCTCTTCACACTCGATTCACAGAGGCTTCAGACAGTCTTGCATTTGTTCACACTGCAGCTTTATTCTGAAATGTTTTCCACATCTACACTCCACACCCTATAAGAACAGCAAAACCCGAAAGATTGCATTCAGACCCTTTGCTGTGACACTTATAGTTCAGCTCTGGATAATCTTTGAGAAGGTTCTACACTTGCTAACGTTCCCATTAAGTTCTGAAAACGTTATTTCTGAATGTTCAAAACATCCAATGTTTTAAATGTTTTAAAAATGTATTTTATTAGTTATATGAGCGTTAAAGGAACATTCCATCATATCATTCTTCACACATTATGGGAATGTTACTTTTGAATGTTCTCTTTAACATTTAAACAATGTTAGACGAACATCCAACTGAAACGTATCAGAATAAAAGCTCCATGAACGATGTGTAAGTAATGTTTCTGCTCTAATGATTTGAGAACGTTATTAAAGACTAGGGCCTGGTTTCCCGATAACGTTGTCTCTTAGCGCGCTGCGAAGACTCGTAAGGTATAACTTAATTAAAGGTATAACCATAGGCGTGTTCCCCGAACTATACCTTAGAAAGCTGCTTAAGATATTCCTTCTTACGTGTGCCGTTACCCGGTGCTGTCCGTGGCGATGCTGCTGAATCTGCTGATATCAACGGGTCGAGAATCAATTATTCTCTCATCCAGGGGCTGTTTCACTGTTATATGCTAGAAAGCGGTGTTCTTTATAAAAGAAGCACTTCAGAAATAGTTGAGATTACATTTATTAGGACTATTGGATATTATAAAAAATAATCCAAACTAGAATAGCCTATAATAGCCTAGCCTACATATTTTAAAATTGTAACATATATTGCTGCCATAATAACCATTTCAAAAATATAACGTGCTTTCATCTCTTTCCCATTTTTGTTCACTGAGGTGGAGCTGCGATGAAATATTGTTCTTGTAAATACTTTCCAGCATTTCGTAATAAAAGTGTACATCTTATGTACGGTGCCCTTCAGTGATCAAAAAGATTTAAACAGTGGATTTTGAATCTCTTCTTGTAAACTCAGAGATGTGGATTCAGACGGCAAATCCCCACACGACCTGTTTGTCAAAAAACAGGTACTAATTTGGACAGGGATTTTTACACGGGTTGGGTGATAAAAAACACTGATATTATGGATTTGGACGGCACTAAAATCACCGACTTACCCCTGTAAATGTTTAAAATACCGGACGAGCCCATGAGAAACAATATTAGCGTCCGAATAGGACTTAACTGACAGTAGCCTATGCTTTCACTGGCCTTTAAAAGCGCTATTTTATTAAATTAATAATATAATATATAATAATAATATAATTAAAATTCTAACAACAATCAGTGTGATTGACAATTTTATTCTTTGCATGAAAACACTTGAATTAGCCTAAATGAACTGTCTGTGTGTATTAAAACTTCAGAATTATTTTCATATAGACCTGCAACAGTGATAAGGTAAAGCTAAGAGCGGTCCAGACCAACCTTACGAAAGTGTGACTTACAGAAGATATACTTAGCGTACGAACGTGTCGGGAATCGTGCCACAACGTTAAGAGAGAGGTTAAGGAATAGGTTAAGAACTACTTAGCGATAAGAACGTTTTGGGGAACCGGGCCCTGATAACTTTGAACAAACGTTCTTTTAAAGTTACTGGAAGAACGTTTGTTCATAACTTTGAGAGAACGTTCCCTGTTGGCTGGATAAGACCTAAACATGCTTATCAGAGAAACCATCAAGGCAAGAGGTCAGAGGAACGGCCTGAAGGTCTCAGAGACTGTGACTGTGGATGATGTCGAGGCACAGATCGGGGGAAAAACACTTCATCTGCTTTAAAGGTTCACAAGAGCCTCCTAATGAGATCTGAGGGGGTTTCTCAGGTAAACATGGCCAAACACAGATGTTCTTACTGAAACCTGCTCCAGAACCAGCCGAGACACGCTGTCTTAATCAAACATCTGTGGAGGATCTGGAAATCACGGTCATCCAGCTGGACAGAGCCTGGAGGAAGGGAGAAAACCAGCAGATGTTCAAAGCTTGTGGTGTCAAACCCAAGACGACTGAGGCTGGACTCGCTGCCAATGGTGCTTCAGCTAGGGGTCTGAATACTTATGCAATGAAATATGTCGTTTCTTTAATAGATTTGGTCATTATGTGTAACTGAGTGTAGATGGATGGGAATGTGAAGGGCTCTGAACACTTCCTGAACGCACCGTACTGTAATGTGTGGAGTTGAACACCGAGCACTGCACTCGCTCATGTTCACTGACGTCTCGTGTGTCTCAGAGACAAGAGTTCAACACTTCAGACGCATGCTTGAGACCTCATTATAATCACTTTACTCAGACTCTGCTGAAAATAACTACCATTAATAAATGAATTACAGTAATGAAAGTGATATATCGGTCAGCTGTAATCCTGGATGCTGATTGGCCGAAACTGTGTTCCAGTTGATTCCTCCATATAGTAACAGCTTTGGCTCTTTAATCGTATCACTGCACATCTGCCAGAGCTGGTCAATACTGTGTTTGAAACATGCTTGTTTGAATATGAATACTTTCTGTAGTAACACAGCTACACCAGTAGGTGGAGACAAGTGACCGTGTGTCTTTAAATCCTCCGTTCAGCGGGAATGAGACACAAGACTGTCGGCCTCTGTTCTCTCATATAGTGCACTAGTCTCTATTTCTACAATACTAGCAGCTTGTGCAGGTTTTCATTTCTTGTCACAGAGAAGTATTTTACACACGTCTTCTTTAACACACATCACCTTGTTGATTTCTCCCATCGATCACAGACTTTACTCATCCACACTTTGCATTGATCAGTGTCGTATGTGTGTTAATCAGTGTTGTGTTTCTGCATTTTGCCGAGTTTGCGATGTGACGCGTCTTGTTTCCTCCGTCAGGTCATTCGTAAGGGCTGGTTGACCATCAATAACATCAGCATCATGAAGGGCGGAGCGAAGGAGTACTGGTTTGTGCTGACGCCGAGAGCCTGTCCTGGTTCAAAGACGACGAGGTGAGCGCTTTCGCATGATGAGGGACATTCAACCATATCGTCGTCTCATGCATCACTAGCTGATGTGAAAAAGCAGACCTGCACAAACTCTATATAGAAACAGTCAGATCTTCTCCATTCATGTGTGCTCATTAAAGCTGTTTATCATTTCCACCAATCAGAACTGCTAAAATAATCACTGGACTGGTTTGTAGCAGTAAATGAAGAGATTTCTTATCGATCACAAGTTCAGTATGGCGTACCACAAGGCTCAGTACTAGGACCGTTGCTTTTCACTCTGTGCATGCTACCCTCGCACACACTCACGCTCACACTCACACACACCCTGTACATGCTATAATTAGGAGATATCATTAGGAAGCATGGCATTAGTTTTCACTGTTATGCTGATGATACTCAACTCTATATTTCTTCACAACCTGATGAAACTTACCAATTGACAAAATTAACGGTTAGGAACCTGGGTGTGCTCTTTGATACCAATCTTTCATTTGAAAGTCACGTGTCTAGTATCTGTAAAACCGCATTTTTCCATCTTAAAAATATATCTAAATTACGTCATATGCTCTCATTGACAAATGCGGAACAATTAATCCATGCGTTCATGACCTCAAGTCTAGATTATTGTAATGCTCTACTGGGTGGTTGCCCTGCACGCTTAATAAACAAACTACAGCTGGTGCAAAACGCAGGAGCTCGAGTTCTTACCAGAACCAGGAAGTATGACCATATTAGCCCGGTTCTGTCAACACTGCACTGGCTCCCTATTAAACATCGTATACATTTTAAAATATTGCTGATTACTTACAAAGCACTAAATGGTTTAGCTCCGCAGTGCTTGAGCGAGCTCTTGAGCGACGACAGCGCAGTCCTGAAGTGTCACTAGTCTCTCCCCTGTGAAGGCCTCCTTTCCCGTTCGCGTGGCTATGCGGAAGCGATACAAATTCTGTATTATAAATTTTAAGGCCAGACAAGTAGTATGTTGAAGGTGATTTGTAGGGAAGGATTTGTATCTGTAGATATTCAAACACACAACCTATAGACTGAACTCGTAATACGCATGTGCACACCATCAGCGTTCTCACGGGTTCGCGTCTTTGAAGTTTGCGCAGAAAGAACTGAAGAGTTTTCTGTTAAAACGGTGTGTGTTAGCAGCCTCTAAGTTAATAACTAATGATCGTTGCGACGAAAGTGAATCAATCAAAACTAACTTTAGCCGGACAATAACTTTATTCTAGAGCTGCTGTAAAGCCTAAACAATCTGTGTTACTTTGGTTTCCTATTATCACTGTAAAGCCGCTTTGGAACAATCTACATTGTTAATAGCGCTATATAAATGAAGATGACTTGACTTGACTGGTTTCCCCCTGTCAAACATATAGCCCCGCCCCCAAACTTACGCCATTGGTCGAGTCAGTGTTGAGACAGTCAGACATTTTTCACAACCAACAAGGTCATTTGAACTGTTTAATATCTTAAACACTCCAACAATAATTCTGTTTTTAAATAAAAAATATTCTCCTTCCTGTTTATTCCCATTTACCTGCACTTACTGCTGTTGCAGCAGTTGTTTGAGTTTATAAAGAGTGCGTGATGACACCATGAATGAGTTTGCATTACCGTATCAAACACTGTTCTTATCCCACAGGAGAAGGAGAAGAAGTACATGCTGCCCTTGGACAATCTGAAGGTCAGAGACGTGGAGAAGAGCTTCATGTCCAGCAAGCACATGTTTGCCATCTTCAACACAGAGCAGCGGTAAATGGACTGATTTCTCTCTTTCCTTTTTTTTTGGTTTAATAGAAATTTTAGCATGGTCAGAGCAGTTTGACATGAACTAATTTCATGTCATCAGTTCTCAAAGACCACATCAGATTTTCATCAGGAAGAGACAAACATTTTGGACTTAAGACTGTGTAAGCAGTGAGGATTCAACAAAACTCTTAAGGACCATTCACACCAAGGACGATGACTATAACTATAAAGATTCATTCATTCAATTTTTTTAAGTTAATAATCATTCCAATTCAATGAGAATAGCAAAGTATAAATAGCACAATAACGACACAATATACAAGGAACGAAGTCATTGGAATCACTTTGACGATTATTTTGGCATTTCCATTCAAATTTGCGAATTGACCTTATGTGCAAAATTGGAATATCGCATATAGGGCCCTATTTTAACGATCTGAAACGCAAGTATCAAACGCGAAACGCAAGTAACTTTGCTATTATACCGGCGGGATAAATGACTCTTGAGCCCAACGCAAATCTAAAATGGGTTGGTCTGAAGTCGCTTCATTATTCATAGGTGTGGTTTGGGTGTAACGTAAAATATACCAGCCATGTCAGCAGCCATGTCACCCTGTAGCCCAAGACTGGTTGCCCACTGAAGCTAAGTAGGGCTGAGCCTGGTTAGTACCTGGATGGGAGACCTCCTGAGAAAAAACAGGTTGCTGCTGGAAGAGGTGGTAGTGAGGCCAGCAGGGGGTGCTCACCCTGTGCTCTGTGTGGGTCCTAACGCCCCAGTATAGTGATGGGGACACTGCACTGTAACAAGCACCGTCCTTCGGATGAGACATTAAACCGAGGTCCTGACTCTCTGTGGTCATTAAAAATCCCAGGATGTCTTTCGAAAGAGTAGGGGTGTAACCCCGGCATCCTGGCCAAATTTGCCCAGTGGCCTCTGTCCATCATGGCCTCCTAATCATCCTCATATACTGATTGGCTTCATCACTCTGTCTCCTCTCCACCAGTAAGCTGGTGTGTGGTGGGCATTCTGGCGCAATATGGCTGCCGTCGCATCATCCAAGTGGAGCTGCACATTGGTGGTGGTTGAGGAGATTCCCCCCTTCTATGTAAAGCGCTTTGAGTGCCGAGAAAAGCGCTATATAAATGTAATGAATTATTATTATTATTATTAAACCAATCAGAGCGATATCTCACATTCCCTTTAAGAGCAGGCGCGCTTGTTCCATGGCGAATTGCTATTATAACGGCGGATTTGCAAGACGCACACCAGGAGCGGTTACAGCCGAGGACACCGACGTTCTCGTCAGGGCCGTAAAACACAAGAAGTGACATTGGGGATGGAGAAACACACCCAGATTAGCTTCGGTTAAACAGGCGTATAATAATTTGGGTAAATGTGTAAGCTAGATTTATGCCTATTTTTTCACATCTTCATGGACACAACAATGATTTCCCTCGTGTGTTAATATTTTTCCTTGTAATATTGTGTGGTTTTCTAAAAATGAGAACTGCTGCGTCTGTGTGTAGATGAGAGAAGCAAAATGTATGTGCGTTGTGCACACGCTACATTGATTATGGCCAAGCATGCGCCCTTAAAATAGCATTTGAATAACGCGCCACTGACTTTAGACTAAGTTTTTCCTGGTCTGGGGCGGAATTGTTTTCTAAACCTGTAAAATAGCACCAGGGAACGTTTGCACCGGAACACGCCTCCTCTTTGCACTGAACCACCCCCGGGAGCGCAAATGCATTTCCTAGTTTACCGACATGCGTCTGTGGAGGGAAAAGTCCGCTGTGCGCGGGTGCAAAATAGGAATGATACATGCGTCGCTGTACAAAGTCAATTGCGCTGGGTGCAAGATAGGGCCCAAAATGTTTGCGATTAAAGCAAACATCCAGTTTCCATCCAGTGAGTCGACGAGAATAAAATTGCCACTTCCTGATAAACAGTCGCTAAATATCACTAAGAAAAGTAGGAGAAGCCACTGTATATAATAATTTTCCTATGTAATAAATTACTTGAAATGCAATAAATGCAGTCATGTTATCTTGTGTTGTAGGCTGATGCTGCTGTTTAGTCTGCTGGTTGGTAAAAATGTATTTCACATTCGTTTTTTATGCTCATTTTTAGAATTTATGTGCAGCTTTGATTTTCCATCCACTGTTTTTCATGCAACATTCCGAAATGCACATAAAAAATATCCGGATGGAAATATAGCTAATGATAAAAAATATTGACAGCCAATCAAAATTCATCCTGCTTTAAAGAACTTGTGCATTTAAAGCGGCAGACAACAAAATGTTATAAGAAACAGAACGATATTGTGAGTTTGTGTGGACAGAATGTCATTATAGTTATCATTCTTGATGTGAACAGACCTTTACTGTAGAATGAACTTCACTCATTCCTTTTTTTGATTTCTTTTTCTTGGGGGCCCTTTTCTGCAATTCAGTTTAGACTCAAGAAATTTGGAAGTTAGTCCTTTTTTTCTTCTTTAATCTTACTTTATGGTTATTATTATTATGATGACACATACACAGAAGCCTGACTAGGTTAATCTTAATACCACAGACCCAGTGAGAGCTGTCATGCTTCAGGCATCTGACTTGAGTTTTTCAATTTTGTCGTAGAGAGTTTCAAGAGGTCCTATAATGCTTTGTTATCTGTGCTGATTTCTGATGTAATCTGCAGATGTTTCTTCTTTTGGGATGGCTTTTCCCCCTTTGGTGAATGTTGTAAGAGCCTGGCGGAGGTTTTCATTTGAATGACGGCTTGTTTTCCATTAGGAACGTCTTTAAAGACAGTCGTTTCTTGGAGCTGGCCTGCGACACCCTGGAGGAGGTGGACAGCTGGAGAGCGTCACTCCTGCGGGCCGGAGTCTATCCGGAGAGGGCCGTGGTACGTAACGGCTCATGTCTGAGACATCACTACACACTTAATATCACATACTGAGATAAGCCTCAAAATCGTAAGCTTGAACCACCTTCCTCGTCACTTATCTTAACCATTGGTCACTGTGTGTCCCTTGACTCTTCCTGCCAGGTGGAGAGCGATAGTTCTGGTCCGTCAGAGAACTTTTCCATGGATCCTCAGCTGGAGAGGAAGGTGGAGACCATCCGCAACCTGGTGGACTCCTACATGGCCATCGTCAACAAGTGCATCCGGGACCTCATGCCCAAGAGCATCATGCATCTCATGATCAATAATGTAAGCGGGATGCACCATGAGAGATTTGATTTCTGATTGTTTTGGAACTGATTATTCGAATGTTTAGTATTTGAACCGTCACTGTTAACAAGATCTAATACAAGACACTATATCGAGAGAGGGCAGAAAACTGGGAATGTTGCCTCTGCTACTCAGAGCGTTACTGTATTTACACAGTAATCATGTATATGCTCCAACTGAAACATTGTAAACATTGTGAACTCACTATTCGCTTTTATTTTATTGAAGCATCTGATGTTCCAGTACAGTTAATCAGAAAGAGTTAATTCTTGGAAAGTGCGCTCGATACACTTGCATGTCTGTGCCTCTGCGTGGAATAAGAGCATGACCTCATAACCCCTGAGTGTACTGTATTTGCATGATAATATGACCTAATGAACATCATGTTCCTCTTCCTCAGGTGAAGGACTTCATCAACGCAGACCTTCTGGCCCAGCTGTACTCTGCCGGAGACCAGAACTCCCTGATGGATGAGTCTCAGGAGCAGGTCCAGCGGAGGGAAGAGGTGCTGCGTACACACCATGCCCTGAAGGAGGCGCTGGCTATCATCGGGGATATCTCCACCTCCACCATCTCCACTCCACTGCCACCTCCTGTGGACAGCTCCTGGCTGCAGGCCGGGCAGGGCGGCTCTCGGAGGTAACTCTCGCTCCCAGTCTGATATACTTCAATCATGGATGGCAGTTTAATGTTCAAGTGTCAGAAAGGTTGCCCTGGGGTCTTCTTTGCCTGTGCCTCAACCATAAAAGAAGCACCCTACAAAAAAATCCAGCATTTCTGGTCCCCAGCATAAGGTATGATTTGCATTCTGATAGATCAGCTCAGGATTGCTTGAGAACAGTATGACTATGCTGGTCCGCCAGCTAGACCAGCACTATACCAGCATAAACCAGCCTGGACCAACATATAATTCATGCTGGTTTATGCTGGATTGTTCAGCAGGGAACTAGGGAAGTAGGGAAGTTGTGATCCAGTGGGTCAACTGGAGGTGCAGAACATGGTCCGATGATGATGTTTTGTAAGTAAGCCGTGGTGGGTAGTGGACTTGAGGTATTATCCACCGTTACCCCATGCAGACTGAACCATAGGACACTAGAAACTGCAGTTTGGTCCAGCTGATTATGAATTGTGCCTTTCCTAGGTGCTCAATCAATGAAATGACTGCAAGGCCCAATTCATAATCAGCTGCAGGGTGGTTCTGCTGTCAGAACCCTCCGGCTGGACCAGCTGTCCTTGGACTCACATTAGCTACATATATTATCCTTGAAAACCTCAATGGGACAAGTGAGGACATAGTGCTGGTGGTCTGTTTTAAGACCAGCGAACTGTTTACATGTGTGTTACATGATTCCAGCTGCTCTTGTGAGGGCACTTCAGCTGTGGCTCCACTGCCTTTCATGGAAGTGGATGTGGTAGATTCCAAGATGCCAAACATTGGTATGTTGACTTCAGATCATTCCCTCTCCAACTTCTCCACAACTCATAAAACAGGAAAGACAATTTTGCTATTTTCCCCCCAAACACTTTATCTAGTGATTACCTGGATGCCATAGTACATTAGGACAGCCACAACACATCAGCTATCAGTGGAAGGGACCTTTCTGACAGCAATTTGACAGTCTCTCTTGACTAACATTACATACAACAGAGAGGTAATCTCAAGATCTCAAGATTCTGTTCTTGACCATCCCATTCCAAAATCACAGACAGAGCTCAGTGGAGACACAGCTGAAGTTAAAGCCCGCTGCTATAAAGACATCAGTGTGTCTGTCCCACAAGAGTGGGAGTCTCCCAGTGTCCTGCTAGAGCAAGGGTGTCCAGTCCTGCTCCTGGAGAGACACCATCAGGCACAGTTTTGCTCCAACACACCGGGCTGCAGGTTTGTAGTGATACTGAAGGCCTTGATGGGCTGGTGCAGATGTTTAATTGGGGCTGGAGCTACACTCTGCTGAAGGTGGCCCTCCAGGAGAAGGACTGGATATCCCTGTACTATAGCATGTACTGGCCTGACATCAATCATAACAACCCGGCATTCTGGAAGACCTGGAAGTGTGGTTGAGCCCAGCTGCGGCACTACAGAGACTCAGAAAGCCCTCCTCTCCATGTGAACTTGAGGAGTGAAGTACAGTTCCTCTGAGCTCAGATCAGAGAGCTTGGACAGAAACTGATGAATGTGTGAAGGCAGCGGACAGGTATGGTTAGATGATTTGGAGTTAGCTTTAACAATTTTATTGAGGGACCATGGAACGAAGCCAGTTTTTTCTGTGAAAGAAAAGATAGTGGAAAACAATTCCCTTGGGAGTTTTGGAAATAATTGCAAGAGTGTAACCGGTAGTACTGTGGGGTTGAGTATAGATTTGAAAATGAATGAGGAGTTCCAGCAATAGCCACATTTGTTCTGCTCCTTCTTAGCTGTGAGCATCTCTTGTTCTGTAGGTCTCCTCCGCCCAGTCCCACGGCTCCGCGTAGGATGTCTGCAGGCCAGAGACCGGCCGGTAGGGGCGCCCCTCTGCCTCCGTCCCGTCCAGGGCCTTTGGGGCCCTTGAATAACAGCGCTGACAGCCCACAAGTTCCCAGTCGGCCCAACAGGGCCCCGCCTAGCATTCCCAGGTGAGACCTGACCCACCCGCCTTACCTTCTGTCCGAATGCAGAATAAGCCCTTAAATGTCCGCTTTTCTCAAAGACCTCTTACCTCTTTCCTTACCACATTCTTTTCTGTTTCTAATCTTATTTCGACCTTCCTCACAAGTACACAAACACATGCTAACGCATTGCAGGTGTGCAGTACATTCGCACATACTTAACTCTTTCCCTGTCAGTCATGGCCCCCAGAATAATTTGTTGTATGAATATCTAAACATCCGATATCAAAAGAAAGAACAGAGCCTCTGTTTTTAAACAAAAAAGTTGTATTCTAGCTTCATGCATTCTTTTTTTATTGATAGATAAAAACTCAGCAATTGAACAACCTTGAACTATGTTGCTCCATCATGACGCTTTACACTAATGCCCACTATACACTATATACTTACGTTATGAATTGTGTTTTGACAAATTTCGATCTGTAACAACGCATGAATCAAGCGTGCGTATCTATGTTTACACCAGCTGTCCCTGGACCCTATTTTCATACCCTTGTGAGACGCTACAATCGTTCATACACTACAGTTTTTACGAGAGATTCGCTAAATCTACGGCAATTTCCATGCTAGTGCAGCTGCGCCATCTGTGACTCTATTAACATATATATTACTGTTGTGTAACAGTATATTGAATCCGTACATAAACTCTTAAAGTGACAGCAGCCTAATATTCCTGCTGCTGTCTGTCATGTTAATAAAAGAACAAAAGACAAAGAAAATCACTCGCTGCTCTTGACTGAATACGTTTTATAACTTTAATTGTAAGAATTAATCTGTATTATAATTTTTTTTACAATGAAAACTATCCAGTGTTATTTTACATTTGATTACTTTAATTTCTGTAGTATTCCTCACCTGAATGATAACCTACTGTTAGACCCACCTGAAAAACTTAAAGCCGTGTTTATTTTATATCTCTTTATTCTATTGCATTATTTGTGCTATTGTTTGAAATTTGTTTATTTGTTCTTATTTTACTCTTTACTTTTAAAAATCTTAAAAATTTAATTTTGCATTGAAGAAAAGTAAATTTGTGTTTGTATATGCTGTCAATTATAGCTCTTAAAAAGAACATCGGAATCGACAGGTCACACAAAAAAACAACGGATATCGGAATTGGCCAAGAAAATTGCGATCGCTGCATCTCTGCTATTTCCGTACCCTTGTTAGGCGCTACGATCGTTCACTACACTATAGTTTTTAGGAAAGATTCGCTAAATCTATGTGCTTTCCATGCTAGTGCAACTAGCACTATTAACAGATTGTCTAATGGTCTTTTCTACTTCACAGTACTACAGATACTAATTCTGTCTTCTTTGTCTCTTACTCCTCCATCCATTCCAACAACCCTTCCTCAACGCTTCTGCTGTCCCGAACACCTTCTTTCTCTTCTTCTTCCTCTTCTCCCTCTTCCTCTTCTTCCCCTTCCTCCTCCTCTTCCTTCTTCCTCTTCTCCCTCTTCCTCTTCTTCCCCTTCCTTCCTCTTCCGCTTCCTCATCCTCTTCCGCTTCCTCATCTTCTTCCTCATCCTCTTCCGCTTCCTCATCCTCTTCCGCTTCCTCATCTTCTTCCTCATCCTCTTCCGCTTCCTCATCCTCTTCCGCTTCCTCATCTTCTTCCTCATCCTCATCCGCTTCCTCATCCTCTTCCGCTTCCTCATCTTCTTCCTCATCCTCATCCGCTTCCTCATCCTCTTCCGCTTCCTCATCTTCTTCCTCATCCTCATCCGCTTCCTCATCCTCTTCCGCTTCCTCATCTTCTTCCTCATCCTCATCCGCTTCCTCATCCTCTTCCGCTTCCTCATCTTCTTCCTCATCCTCTTCCGCTTCCTCATCCTCTTCCGCTTTCTCATCCTCTTCCGCTTCATCTTCTTCCTCATCCTCATCCTCTTCCTCTTCTTCTTCCTCTTCTCCCTCTTCCTCCTCTTCTTCTTCCTCCTCCTCTTCCTCTTCTTCTTCCTCTTCTCCCTCTTCCTCTTCTTCTTCCTCTTCTCCCTCTTCCTCTTCCTCTTCTCCCTCCTCTCCCTCCTCTCCCTCCTCCTCCTCCTCTTCCTCCTCTTCTTCCACTAACCCAGTCGTCGTCCCCCGCCCTCCCCCACCCGACAGGTTCCCCCGTAAGAGAGGCCCCGGGGCCGATGTCTTTGCTCCTGGAGCGGTGTGATATTCCAGGCCCATTCTCATGTGAACAGTAACCGGCGTCTGTCCTGTACCAAAGCTCCTGCATGTGCTCTCCATCTAGTGTCCTTCACACTGGCGTGACCGTGGTGGTGTCTGTGATAGCAGTGCTCGTTGTGTGTTGTGTGTCAGTGCCTGTGATTCAGTCTGAGTCTCTACCCTACACTAGTCTTCTTCATCCAGGCTCTTCTTCCCTGGTGAAATCATTCCCATTCCCGACAGCACTGGCTAGCCATGCATGTGTGTTTATTTCAGGGTGTGTGTGTGTGTGTGTGTGTGTGTGCGCGTGCGTGTGTGCGTGTGTGGGTGTCCACATACTTGTGTCATGTAGTGTGTGAGTGATATATCTTAGTATAAGCCGGGAAGTGTGTGTGTGCCTGAATTAAAAGATATGTGTACAATAATTTAAGATTATGTGATATTTGTGTTCTGATAGTAGATATTTAAATTATTGTTGTTTTTTATGTTAATGTTGTTTGTCGTTAAAAGGGTTTGATTCACTTTACGGTGTTTTCACACTTGGCAGGTTTGGTTCGATTAAAACTAACTCTGGTGCGATTTCTCTGTTCGTGAAGTTCGGTGTTAAAAACGACGCCAAGCGAACCGGGACTAAATGCAGCGCTTTCTTTTTTCCGGACCAAAAGCAGCAGGAGAACCGAACTACGAGTGTGAACACACCCTTTTGTTGTTACAGTAAACATGCTCACATCTTTAGATCTGCAAACACTTTTATGAGCAGTATCAGATTCATCTTCTTGAATAGCGCCACCTGCTTGCAATACTAGTTCATGACATCATGTAAATGTGCGACCAAAGTCCCTAAGCGATGCAGCTGTGTGTGTTTCAGATCACTAAAGCACAACACAGTTCACCACAACATTACTCTGCAATAAACACAGCCGTAGTTTTGAGTCTGTTCATTGTGTTAGTGAGATTTATTTGCTACTTTACTCATGTTCAGTCATTTAAATGCAAAACTCTAGAATATTACAGGACTAGTTAGGAATGTAAGACAAGCGGGCAGGAACTCATGGAAAAGCTGATGTATGATTTCTAAGTAATAACATGAATATATGGATATATTATCTGTAGGTGTGTGAATCAGAGGCTGAACTGTGTACTTGTTTCTACTGGATGTAATGGTGTGTGATGCAGTATTTCAGTTATTAGAGTCTGTGACATTTAAACTAGTCCTCCTCATATAAACACACGGGATAGAGACTGAACACAAGCAGGGTTCTTCATTATACTGAGAGTCACATGCTAAACAAGCGTAGGTCATTTTAGAGCCTGAGTTCTGGACAGGGATGATGTCTCTCAGACTGAGCTGTGTTTTATATGGAAGCTCGTTTCCGCCACAGAATAAAACATTTTAAAAGATAATTGGGACTTTTTATCTCACAATTGCAAAATTACATCTTTCAATTCTGACTTTATTTCTGACAACTGCATGTTATAAAGTCAGAATTGCGAGATATAAACTCACAATTCTGACTTTTTCTCTCGCAATTCTGACTTTATAGCACGCAAATTACATTTTCTATAAGATAGATATATACTTGCAATTGCGAGTTATAAAGTCCTTGTATAAAGACTTGACTTTTTTCCTCAGAATTGAGACTTTATATCATGCCATTCTGACTTTATATCTCTGAATTGCGACATTGTCACGCAATTCTGAGATAAAAAGTCAGAACTGTGAGATAAAAGGTTGCGATGATCTTGTATTATTGTGTGGCGTAAACAAGCTTGAACAGCTTCAGTCTCGTCAGCGAGACCAGAGAACAGCAGATCTGCGGCCGCTTGCATAAACCACTAAGACTAGTCTTACAAGTTAGACATCAAAGTTTTCTCTTCAAGACTGTGGATGGCTTTTTTAAATCAGTTTCATAAAACGTAGATTAGGCTGATTTGATACCGAAAGGTAAGCCTAACTACTAGTGGGTCACACTAGACCTTAAAGGGGTCGTCGGATGCCCATTTTCCACAAGTTGGTGTGATTTCTTTAGGCTCTTCATGTAAAGCTGTAATATACTTTGGTTAAAACTCCTCAATGGTGTGTAAGACAGCACAGCTTGACCTCCTCAAGAACAGCTCTGTCCACAGCGACCCGTTTCAGTGCATGTCTCTTTAAATGATAAGACACGATCTGTGTTTGTGCCAGCGGCCCCTGAGTTCACTATAGCGTTATTATAACACCTTCATACGCTGGGACTGAGATGAACGCTTCAGCGTCTCACTCTTCAACTCGCTCTCTGTATGTTTCATTATGGCTTGATGTACTGTACCTCTATATGTATGAAATAATATGTATTAAGGAACATTCAATAAAAAGAGAACCTGCGGTGTCTAATGACTGTCCGTTTGACCTTTCTTTGAAAAGCTTCTGGACTCTCATATACTGAGAGAAGAGGACGAGAGTGAGTGTGTGAGCTTGGCTGATGTTATATGGACGAGGAGAGAATGAGATGTTCAGGACAGGAGCACACGGGATAAGTGTTATGAATCTATTAGGAATCTGCTGCTCAATCATGAGATCATTATAAGATCAATCAAGTCAAGTCACCTTTATTTATATAGCGCTTTTTACAATACAGATTGTATCAAAGCAGCTTCACAGTGATAACATGAAAATAATACAACAAAGTTTGTTTCTAGAAGAAAATTGCATCATCGTCCACCCATAATAAGGCAGATCAATAATATTGTTGAATATTAAATGTCCCCAACTAAGCAAGCCAAAAGCCGAAGACGACAGTGGAGGAACCAAAACCTTGGGAGAACCCAATGATAGAAATCTACTGGAAACAGGCAGTAAATCATTATATTTACTGTTACTTTAGGATATGGTTTAGGCTACGTAATATTTATTCATAAATGTAAATGGGCATCTAAAAAAAACTAATTTAACACATTTTAAAATGGAAATAGGTCACTACCGTAATACATTAATGGAAATGGAAAATAAAGGCTTTGAAACATTCACAAATGGACATTAAAGTGTCAATGAGTAAAGCAGAAGTAAAAGGGTTAATAGCAGAAGGAGGGACAGTGGAACGAAAGGTAGACACGTTCACTAACTCAGTGCTCGAAGTGGGGCGGTACTCACCGGTACGAAGTACCGGCACTTCTACATTTTACTCTTAAGCGTACCTGCACTTTTTCTTGCGTACCGCTACTTCTCGCATGTAGCCGGTGTCGTGCCGAATTTCTACCCCCGCCAAATTATTACCCCCCTAGTATTGGTAGGTTTAGATTAGTTGTGGGGGAGGGGTTAGGATTAGGGGTGGGGTTAGGATTAGGCAATCAGGTACTGACTTCAACGAGGGGGGTAATAATTTGGCAGGGAGTCGAAATTCGGCACAACACCGGTACTCTACCACTGACAGAAAAAGCGTCAGTGTCACGCCCGTTTCACATATACTCCGTTTGCAGTGCGTATTTTTTTCCGCACCCATGTTAACAGCTTTCACACTGCATGCGGATGCGGTCCGGCGATCCGTTCCAGGTGCGGTTCGGATACAGTAATGCAGCGTTCGTTTCCGCACAGATCTATTTCTGCTGTGCTGCACGCGCTGAATTAAAGTGACAGCACATGGTTCGTGGTCAAAATTAACACAGGATGACATTAAAGTATAATAATTTCACCATAAATGCATTTAAATAAAATTAAATGTAGTAATCTCACCATAATTGTATTTTTGGACTTGCAGACTTGGAGGAGTTCCGTTTGCACGCACGACTTGTTTAAATATGTTGTTAATAAATAAATAAAAAAAAATTGTTGTTGTACCTGCAATATCTCCAAGTTTAGTTTTTCACTGTAGAAATTTCAAATGTCATGATTTGCCAATGCAAAAGTGCAGGCCAGCTGACAGTCTTGCCTGGGCCCTGGACGAGATAATCTTAGATGCGCACAATTCACACCCCGCGTTAATTGAAGAGAAAAAAAATCTCCAAATGCTCCACGTGAAACTGCGGTCTTCCAACCTTTTACTATCATGTCAAAAATGATTTTGATTAATGTATGCGCGAGGGAGAGAGAGCAAGACAGCGCTCGACGTGTTGTTGAAGACGTGAGTGCGCGCGCGCGGCTGGGGTCTCTCTCTCTCTCTCTCTCTCTCTCTCTCTCTCTCTCTCTCTCTCTATGCTCGTTATGCGCCTTGTTGGGCGATCAGCACTCATTCTATTCTATCACTCGCCGATCAAATAAGGCTTTGACTGGACAAAAATTTGCTTTGGCGGCCACCAAAAAAATTTCAATGCAGGAAAACCGCTGACAAGGCTCGGGAACATTGTATTGGCTGCGCTGTTTTGTACCTTGCTCTAAGTTGACTTTACTAGTTCCAGCTTCACCGTCACCACCTTTTTTAAAATATTTGTTTAGAAAATCTCCCAGGCCTCTATTTTCCTTTTCTCTTCTTCTCTTTTCTGAGCACCGGACATTTTGAGCGTAGGCTAATGAACTTCAAATCAAATGACATCAAATTTTGATCAGTGGCCAAACCATTTTTGTGTTGGGGGTGTTTTTTTTGTTGTTGTTGTTGTTTTTTGTTTTTACCACTATTTCAAGGACAATTAGGAAGAAAACAAATAAAAAGCTTTTATGTAACTCAAATATTACATATTTTTATAAATTTATAAATTTATAAATGTTTAAAAAAATTAATTCCATAATTTAATGAGGGCCCAGCTGCCCCCTCTCCGCCCCCCTCCTTACTAGAGAGTACCGGCCCCTTTCCCCCCCCCCCACTTCAAGCACTGACTACACTCACGAAGAAGTAGGTCTAGAAAGAAGACGTTTTAATCTCAAGAATGCGAAGCCTATTCAATTCAGCAGAGAATGGGGAAACTGTGATTAGGAAATGGCTTAAAACAATCAAGAATATTTCATGAATTATTTATTTTCTTAAAAGAAACAAGACTGATGATTATTATTATTTGTTAAATACACAAATGCATTGTGCGCGTCACACATCTCTCCAGTGGGTGGCGGGAACTCCATCCGCCATTACACACCAGAAGAAGAAGAAGAAGAAGAAGAAGAAGGTAAACAGGAAGCGTGAAAGAGCATCTAAAATGGGCGGGCCGTTACCGACAGGATCGAAATAATATTTATACCGTTACCTTATGTTCTGACTATGAGTTCAAGTTTGCGAGTGTCGTTATGAAGCTGTAGGTTATTTCCCTCACGTGACACGTGTTGCTTTGGGATGTGATTGATGGATCATCTCTCTTTAAAGTTTAAACACTTTATAGAGGAAGAAACGCGTTTGTGTTTCAGGTGACAATCCTTGCAGAGAATACATTCAAATGATTGTGCTTTTAAAGAGTATTAAAGTCTCTGTGTAACGCCTCCTGCCTGATGCGTGTGTGTGTGTGTGTGTGTGAAGCGGTGAAAGTGTAAAGTTCATCAGTCTCTCACACGTCACTGACCCACACACACACACCCCGCCGGAGTCGCGAGTGTGTGCCTAGATGAGGTTCGACCCACGGAAGACGCGATAATGTGTGTTTGTGGAGCCGGTGGATGATGAAGATCGAGCTACTGCTGCTCTGCTCACTCTCTTACTGGTGAGGGACTCTCACTCTCTCTCTGTGTGTGTGTGTGTGTGTGTGTGTGTGTGTGTTACACTGTGTTTTACACTGTGTGTATGTGATAATAAGCCAACAGAAACACTATAGCCAAACCATGGGCTGTTCTAGACCTTTACCATGGTATTATTTTACCTCGGAGCTCAATGTAAATGTCATGGCAGATGTCAGATCAGTAGAGGTTTAAATGTTCATTTGTGTGATTGTGACTCATGATGAACTTTAGATTGACTGACAGAAAGAGACCTGAGGTCAGAGGTCAGTCTGTGACTCACAGATCACTGCTGGAGTCAAAGCTGCCTCAAAACATCAGCGTGTACAGATGTT
The DNA here is from genome assembly GCA_900092035.1 of Leuciscus waleckii. NCBI lineage: Eukaryota > Metazoa > Chordata > Actinopteri > Cypriniformes > Leuciscidae > Leuciscus > Leuciscus waleckii. Next base: position 42,720 of record FLSR01000756.1, on the reverse strand, counting down.
AAAGTTTACTCAGGGCCGGTTCTAGACATTAGGAGGCCCTAGGCAAAATTCATGTTGGAGGCCCCCCACCTCCAATAAAAAACACTTGAAACAAATATGATTCCTAACCTTTTTATTTATACATTTAATTTTAAATTTAGTTTATTTTTTACTTACACAGTACATAAGTTTGGACTCATTACTATTTTTATGTTTTTGAAAGAATTCTCTTATGCTCATCAGCCTGGATTTATTTGATCAAAAATACAGAAAAATAATATAAGTGATAAAATAATAATAAATAAATAATAAGTGCCCGACGCGATGTTATTCATTGTACGCGCAAATTCAAAGCGTCGAGTCTGGGAACGTTAATGACGCTCGCGCTCTTTTAAACTCGTAATAAAGCGGTGAATGATTTTTCCAGAAATGACGCTGATCTGCAGTACAAGTTTATATTTAGAATACATTGCAATCACTCCAAAATAGATGACGACAACTGCTCACACACCTGCATCACGAGCTGTGCTTCTCTGCGTGCCTATTAGGCTTTTGCTTCGCAGCACCCGATGGATGCGTTCGTTACACAAACTTTCAGAAGCCGGCACCCGCTTTGAAACGGAAACATTAATTGGTTTAACTGCAGATGAGTGACAATTCAACAATATCCAATGAACAATGAGGCTAGTATTTCTGCCCTTCTTCACTGGTGGACTATATAAGGATGTTACGGTTATGGAGGCCCCTCCTCAAAGCCCGAGGCCCTAGGCAATCGCCTGCTCTGCCTATAGCTAGCGCCGGCCCTGAGTTTACTCCAAATCAAATAAATATACACAAAATTCTTTGGACTCTAAAATTGCTAAACATGTCTAACCAAGTTGTGTTCCAAGTTGAAGTTGATATCACAAATAACCCATCCTGAAACAAACCCATTTCTCTGTCTCTAGGTTTGCTGTTCCACATGGCCGTTGTTCAGAGCAGACACTGAGCGCTCAGCATCATGACACACACACCGATGAACAGGTCTGAAACACACCAGAGAGTCATGTCTGAGGTCGTGTGTGTGTGTTTATGATACGTGTTCATGTCTGAGGTCGTGTGTGTGTGTTTATGATACGTGTTCGTGTCTGAGGTCATGTGTGTGACGTGTTTATGATACGTGTTCGTGTCTGAGGTCGTGTGTGTGTGTGTGTTCCTGTTGAGAGCTGATGGATTCTCCTCGTCATGTACACTTGTATCTGTTCATTCAGCCTTGGCTTTTATCCGCAGTGCTTTACAGATGTTTTGTGTGTGTGTGTGTTGTTGGCAGCTGGTAATTGACAGTAATGAAGTCGAGTCACTGGAGTCTTCCTCTTCCTCACGGGTCCCGGATCCCGTCAGTGTGTCTGGATCCTCCGAGTGCTTCTCCTGCCGGTCAGTGACGCTCAGGCCTTCAGCATTTACTCGCTAGGCTTCAGAAGCCCAGAGAATCTACAGTCTCTGGATTGAGTTTGTACTGAGGTAGTGTGATGTTTCTCTCAGGGATTGTGCCGCCTCAGACGCCTGCTCTGCTGAGAGCCTCTCCGCAGACGCGTCTCCAGCTGCGTGTGATGCTGCAGAACACCTGCCGTTCGACTCCACGCTCCCCAGGTACTGAGACAGAGGGACATTACCTCACACCTCACTGAGCCAGCTCAGACCATCACATCTGACACATGTGGTCCTCTTCTCAGTCTGAGGCGCCTGTTTGTAAAGTCGTCTTATGTGTTCCTCATCTGTGTCTGTCTGTCATGGAAGTTTTCCAGCGGTTCAAGATAACGCCAGTGTCCGTGAGACGAGAAAACCCACCAAAGACCAAACTGGGAAACGGAGCAACGCCTCCCTCATCCTGAAAGAACAGGTGACCTTCCTTAAAGCCACAGACTCATGCAGAGCTCTGCGGAGTGGACTTTCAGTGTTACATTTCTTAATACAACATCACACTCTGTGCCGTCTTTAAAAAAATGTAATTCAACATCCCAAACTGTAAAAATATGCAGCCAAGACTACTATAGTGTAGTGTATTGTGTAGTGTAGTGTAGTGTAGTGTACTGTAGTATAGTGTAGAGTAGTGTTGAGACGGAGAAGAGCGAGTAGTGTTGAGACGGAGAAGAGCGAGTAGTGTTGAGACGGAGAAGAGCGAGTAGTGTTGAGACGGAGAAGAGCGAGTAGTGTTGAGACGGAGAAGAGCGAGTAGTGTTGAGACGGAGAAGAGCGAGTAGTGTTGAGACGGAGAAGAGCGAGTAGTGTTGAGACGGAGAAGAGCGAGTAGTGTTGAGACGGAGAAGAGCGAGTAGTGTTGAGACGGAGAAGAGCGAGTAGTGTTGAGACGGAGAAGAGCGAGTAGTGTTGAGACGGAGAAGAGCGAGTAGTGTTGAGACGGAGAAGAGCGAGTAGTGTTGAGACGGAGAAGAGCGAGTAGTGTTGAGACGGAGAAGAGCGAGTAGTGTTGAGACGGAGAAGAGCGAGTAGTGTTGAGACGGAGAAGAGCGAGTAGTGTTGAGACGGAGAAGAGCGAGTAGTGTTGAGACGGAGAAGAGCGAGTAGTGTTGAGACGGAGAAGAGCGAGTAGTGTTGAGACGGAGAAGAGCGAGTAGTGTTGAGACGGAGAAGAGCGAGTAGTGTTGAGACGGAGAAGAGCGAGTAGTGTTGAGACGGAGAAGAGCGAGTAGTGTTGAGACGGAGAAGAGCGAGTAGTGTTGAGACGGAGAAGAGCGAGTAGTGTTGAGACGGAGAAGAGCGAGTAGTGTTGAGACGGAGAAGAGCGAGTAGTGTTGAGACGGAGAAGAGCGAGTAGTGTTGAGACGGAGAAGAGCGAGTAGTGTTGAGACGGAGAAGAGCGAGTAGTGTTGAGACGGAGAAGAGCGAGTAGTGTTGAGACGGAGAAGAGCGAGTAGTGTTGAGACGGAGAAGAGCGAGTAGTGTTGAGACGGAGAAGAGCGAGTAGTGTTGAGACGGAGAAGAGCGAGTAGTGTTGAGACGGAGAAGAGCGAGTAGTGTTGAGACGGAGAAGAGCGAGTAGTGTTGAGACGGAGAAGAGCGAGTAGTGTTGAGACGGAGAAGAGCGAGTAGTGTTGAGACGGAGAAGAGCGAGTAGTGTTGAGACGGAGAAGAGCGAGTAGTGTTGAGACGGAGAAGAGCGAGTAGTGTTGAGACGGAGAAGAGCGAGTAGTGTTGAGACGGAGAAGAGCGAGTAGTGTTGAGACGGAGAAGAGCGAGTAGTGTTGAGACGGAGAAGAGCGAGTAGTGTTGAGTGTGTGTGTGTGTTGATCATGTGACTCCTCACGCTGGGTTAGGGTAGAGGAGTGAGTAGTGTGTGTGTGTTGAGAAGAGTGAGTAGTGTTGAGTATTGTGTGTGTTCATCAGGTCAGGTGACTCCTCACGCTCCCGATGGGAAGAAGCTCCAGCAGACCGTCACCAACTACGCCTCAGTGGAATGTGGAGCCAAGATCCTGTCCTCCAACCCCGAGGCCAAGGTGCAGCTCCTCACACACACACACACACACACACACACACACACACATACACACTCACGGTGAGAACCGGCTGTGTTTCACTCCGTGTGTTTGTGTGTGTGTTTTCCAGAGCACTTCAGCCGTTCTGATGGAGAACATGGACATGTACATGCTGAACCCCTGCAACAACAAGATCTGGTCAGCTGGTTTATATATCTCACGTCAAACTACTCCAACTGAAGAGTGTTGTCTGTTTAAATGAGTATTTTTCTGAAGATCATCTCAAGTGTGTGAAATCCACCAGGAGCGCTCAAAAGATTGGATAATTACTGTTTAAATGTTTCTGGAAGATCTCTTCTGCTCACCAAGGCTGCATTATTTGTTCAAAAATACAGTAAAAACAGTGAAATATTATTCCTATGTAAATCAGCTTTTTTCTATGTGAAAATACAGTAAAGTGAAAGGTATTCCTGTGATCAAAGCTGAACTTTCAGCATCATTACTCCAGTCTTCAGTGTCACATGATCCTTCAGAAATCATTCTAATATCATTATGTCAACATTGACTGTGATGATTCCTGACCCAGAGTCTGTGTGTGTGTTGGGCAGGTTCATCATCGAGCTCTGTCAGCCCATCCAGGTCAAGCAGCTGGACATCGCCAACTTTGAGATCTTTTCCTCAAACCCCAGAGACTTCCTGGTCTCCATCAGCGACAGGTCAGTGTGTCAGATCTGTGAGTGAGTGTGTGTGTGTGTAGCATATTTTTCATGGCTTGTTCACTCAGATATCCGAACAAGAAGTGGGTGAAGCTGGGGACGTTCCACGCTCGTGACGAGCGGACGGTGCAGAGCTTCCCTCTCGATGAGCATCTGTTCGCCAAGTTCGTCAAGGTGAGTGAGTGTGTGTGTGAGTGAGTGAGTGAGTGTGTGTGAGAGTGAGTG
>FLSR01000756.1:15929-38009 GCA_900092035.1 Leuciscus waleckii | reverse complement strand
ATATTGATTTAAAAAGGAGTTTATTGATTTAAAAACGATTGTATTGCTTCCGCTAAAGAAAATAGTCTGTTCCGTCTCTACGGTTAGAATCCTGCATCCATAGCAACGCTCTGTTTCTCATGGCAACGGTGTGTTATACTTAGCAGCGCTGATATCAAGAAATAACACACGCATTCTACATTAGAATTCAACCAAGCCATGTAATAAGTATACATAATCATGAACCAGTGACATACAGCAGATCTTCACAATATTAGGCGTCACTCAGTTGTTATGGATCGAGTAACAGATAGTAGTGATGGAGTAATCTCCGCCAGATATGACGGCTGCCTTTAATAGCAGACAGAGCACAGGACTTCGCTAGCCGTTTAGCCCTCTTTTAGGGCCCTATGATTTCCGTGATGCGGAAAACGCGGACGGAATCACGGAATTTACACATGAAAACGGAATTCTCTTATACGCGCGGAATCGCACAGAATTTGCATATATTTTGTTGACATATTAAATAAACGTTTTTTTTTTAAAACTTCCTTCTCATTTTTTTCAGTTTAAACCAACAAACGTAGAAAGGTCTCTAACTAAACCGTGGCCAAATGGCATTGTTAAACATGTGGCCTAGTAACTATACGTCCTTAAGTTCCGCGTAAGGAAAAAAATGGAAGCGAGCTCGTCAAGGGGCCGTTCACATGTCGTGTCTTTTGCGCGCTCAAGTTCGTCATTTCAAATGTAGGCACCGGTAGGCACGCTCATAATTGAAGCGACGCGCTCGTTTTTTCCAGGCGCAGCGAGATGAAAACACCTCAACTCTTCAGAATGCCACAAGCGCACCGCAGTTCATGTGACGAGAACCAAAATATCAACTTCACCCTTTCCGTAATAACATTGAAAGCTCAGTCAACATAAAGGATGTGGGTGCACCACAAACACTACGGGTGTTTTTCTCTTCTCCGTAAATAAATCTTGTAGCAGAGCTAAAGCAAGCGTTTCTCGGTGGTGGAAATCTATTAGCTACTAAAACTTCTTTGTTGTTGGAGAGCGCAGTGCACGGTTGCATAGCAACGACAGACACCACGGGAAAATCGGACCGAATTTTACTATAAATAATAAAAAATAAGCTAATGTGCATTGTATTTGTAAATGTCAGTAATTTATCTTTTTTTGCTTACATGGGGGGTCACTGATGATGATGGGTAACACTGTACTTTTAGGCTGTAATATGTCATTGTGTTGGCTTTCTGTCAGGCACATATCGTTGTTTCAGTGTTTCTGTCTCCCTGCAGCATGGCTGCATTTAATCTTTAATTTAATATTCATCAATCCTACCCTGTAACAGGCACGGATTAACGCACGGGCCTACTGGGCACTTGCCCAGGGCACTGGGCCAGCAGGGGGCCCTGTCAAATTTACTTTGTCGATTCTTTTCAAATAATTCTTTTAATTTTTATTTTATTTTCAGTAAAATTGTGTTAAATATTGAGGAATAATGTGATTATTTTGTTTGCAGTTGCAAAGTATTAGCTAGTAAATAAATCAAATAAATCATTTTTATGTATTGCTGCGCTGTTGAGAGGGACATCTAGAGGCGAGTGAAAAGCATTACGTAATATAAAAGTCACGCGTAGAAGACGGTTACTCAAAAACCAAAACAAAAATGAGTTTAAAACCACAACCAAGTGGATCAATAAAAAGAAAGCACTAAAAGGACAAAGAAGCAAGAGAAGCTCAATTACTACAAAAGCTACCAACAATCTCCAGCTTTTTAAAAAATAAATAAATATTTTTTCTAGTCGACTAGTAGTCATTCATTTAAGCAATTAGACGACTAATCTCACGTTAATATTAATTTCTGCTTAAATACTGAGTGCATGGAGGCATATAGCCTATTCCGCGCTCAAGCGCATGCATAAATCTTGCCGCAAAAGCACCGGCAAAAGCAGGCTAATGATAATATGTCTAAAAAATTAACAAAAACTAGACATTTTTATTGTTTATTGTTTAATAATAAAAAAATATGTATTTCTAAATCAGTGTCGGCTGCAAACATATCTATATCTCCGCTGTAAAGTGGATGCGCCTTTAGAGAGAAATGCACCTTTCATATCATATCAGCCTAATCAGACGGTATTTGCTTTCGATTTAAATTTTTTCGTTTAAAAGTGGACATTTCAAGCTTTATATAGAAATATTCATCATGTCTGTGATGCTATACACTGTGTTTCAGTTCATTTTTTTAGACGCGCTCGAGTTCACGCCACGGAGACCATGAAAGCGCGCCCTGTTTGTTTTATTTTATTTTACAAAAGCACAACGTTTTCTTGTTATTGTGAGTTTACAAAAATAAAAGTAGCTACTTGCGACTGATGCATTATTCTTTTCTGTATATGACCAGAAAAGATTGAGTATTTCAAGTTGTTTCCACTGTTGATAGGAAAATGCAAGTGTTCGCGCCGACGCCTGCCATGCAGTGCGCGCTGCACACTCCGCACAAACACTTTGGATATATATTTATCTAGGTTAAAGTTAGAGCGAGTTAAAGTTATGCCAGACGGATAAATCCTTTTCATGTTTAACAAATCAAATCATGCATTTTCTACCTACCGCGAGTAAGCGCTGCACCAGTTTGAAAAAGGTAAAAGCATAACGAGCGTAACGAGAGAGGGGCCCCACTAAGGGGGATTCAGAGATGTTGCTGCGTCTTAACATTTATGATTGTTTAAATGATCAGCCCTCGGGGGCCCCCTTAACCAAACAACCCCCTACCATAATCCGATGACCGTGGAGTATTTAGTAGTAAGGAAATTTCACGAATGGACTTATTGCACGGGAAGCAACCGATCACGGTCCCACGCTTGAGTTCACTGAGCTCCTGAGAGCGACCCGTTCTTTCACAGATATGTGTAGAAGCGTCTGCATGCCTAGTGATTTATACAACTGTGGCCATGGAAGTGATTGGAACACCTGAACTCAATGATTTGGAGGGATGTCCCAATACTTTTGGCAATATAGTGTATGAACAAACCTTCAGAATCTGCTGACATCTCTCTCTATCTCTCTCTCTATCTCTCTCTCTCTCTCTCTCTCTCTCTCTCTCTCTGTCTCTCTCTGAAGGGTGTTCGGCACCAGTATGATGGAGGAGTATGAGCTGAACTCTGAGCCGTTAGACAGACACACACACACTCACGAGGAGCAGGACTACGGTAACCATCATCTGCACACACACACACACACACACTCACTGCCGTGTCGCAGGAGCATCAATTCTGCTTTTCTCTTGATGAATGTTTAGATCAGCCTCCAGACTTTGTGCCGGTCGAGGACCGATCCTCCGGGAATCTGATCGGATCTGCCAAAGGTCAGTGCGCGTCACAGTCAGATCCCGAGGGTATATAATCAGGTGAACAGCTGATGATGTCTTGTGTTTTCAGACGCTCTTCTCACCATGGTGAACAACATCGCTGCTAATGTGCTGGGCGGGCAGAGCGCAGGTGTGTTCTGACATCACTCCTGCTGACGCCTGACTTGTGAAACCCTGACTGTATGATTGAGCTTGTGTTTGTGCTCTCCAGGAAACTCCTCCACTGAAGGTCTGAACGCGTCAGAAGCGGCTCTCCCTGCTGGAACGATGCACTCTGGGTACGTGACTGGGCTCTCGCTGTCAATCATGGGAGAGGCCAGGAGAAATTACCATCAGATGGCATTGTGCTTTATTTCTTGTTATTTTTAGGATTAATTAGTGGTGCAAGGGATCACAGAATTCACGGATCGGATCATTTACGGTATTTTTCAGATCAGCCACAAAAAAATATATATATACTGTATTTAAAAATCAGCCACAAAAAAATATATATAGACTGTATGGGGGGGGGGGGAGTAAATGTAACTTTCCTTTTCATTTATTACTTAAAGCTCACTTGAAGTTCTTTGATACCACATCAAAAACTACTAGCCTAACTGATAAAGTTCAAACATTATTAAAAACAAGTGAACAGTCAGTAATAAAATAAGAACAAAAACACACATTACAAGCAGAGTACAAGCAGCATTAATACTAAATGACAAAGTTACACAATCTAACAGTAGTAGTCAGGTACAGAAATGAATAATTAAGCCTAAATGTACAATAACATGTTTACTGTAGAATTAAATATAGTTTCATCTTTGTTAAAGCTGTATTTTGTTGTTTTATTAACATTAATGACACAGACAACATTAGGAATATTAGGCTGCTGTCACTTTAAGACCGAATGCATGGACCGAATGTACTGACAAACACGATTTTTGTCTCTTCTTTTGCGTTTAAAATTGGTTGAATGTGTAAATTGTCAAGACAAAACGCGTCCAAATTATAAACTGTCACTCTATGATGGTTAAACTTGGCAGTTAATCCGCGAATCACATGCGTGTACATGCTGAACCATGGGGGCTGGTCCGTACGGATCACGATCAACTGAGATCCGTTGCACCCCTATTCCTCACTGTTCTTCAGCTTATATCATACTCATATAATTCCCGTTCTTTTTCCATCCCGTTCTTTTTCCATCCAGGCCAGTACCGGATCAGCTGATGTCACTGGGATCACGAGACCGGCAGCATCTCATCAGCAACACACACAGACGCTCCACACGCTGAAGACGGGTCTGTTCAGACCGAGCCGGATGAAGACGCTCCCGTTCAGACCGAGCCTGAGGTGGAGCAGATCGTCACTCTGCTGCCCGAGGATGAGTCGGATCAGTTCTCTGGAGCAGAACGGAGAGAAAAAGACCAGCAGAATGGACATGTGACAGCAAACGCTGTACGCTCTGAATCCCGTGGCTCCTCTCTTCATGAGTACCTTCTGCAGCACTGCTCCTCTCTTCAGAAGAGGAAGACCGTCACACACTCCGTAATCACCTCATCTATGAGCTCAATCACAGAGAGTCCTGTCGTTCCCACGCCTGTCCCGCCGGCTCCGGAGCTTCAGTCGCTGGTGGGGGATCTCTCCCCGAGCCTGACCTCAGATCTGCTGCCGTCTGTTAGCGAGAGCCTCACAGTGACACTCCCTCTGCAGAGCAGTGAGTCCGGTCCCAATCCTGATCCTGCGACACTCCCTCCGCAGAGCAGTGACTCCGGTCCCATTGGGACTGTGAATGGTCACAGTCCCAATGATCCTGTGACCAGCTCCGGTGGAGATCGGGTAGATCCGGAGAGGATCTCGGCCACATCTGCCCTTGAGAAGGACATTCTAACTCCTACTGTTTCCGTTAGTACAGTGGAAGAGTCTCCGCTTACTCCCGTATCCGCTCTAGTGGATGAAGCAACGCTGACTCCTGATGGGTTGGCCGAGGCAAGGAGCCAGGAGCTGTCGGAGGAGGAAAGCAACGCTAACATGGAGGTGGACGGAGAAACGCTGGGCTCCGGCGAGGTGTCCGCTCACGGCTCCAGTCAGAAAGAGTCTGTCTTCATGAGGCTTAACAACCGCATTAAGGCGCTGGAGACGAACATGTCTCTGAGCGGACGCTACCTCGAGCAGCTGAGCCAGAGGTGAGTCCCACCGACGTCCAGCCGCTTCCGAGCGAGCGAGCGAGATCCTCACTGCCAACTTCAGGTCATTCTTCACCTATAAGAATAGTGAAACATCTGAGCAGTGATGTGCTGTTAGCAAAAATCCCCACACTCGCTGCGAATCGTGATTGGTGTTGCGTCATGACGTAACGTGTGACGGCATACACGGAAACTACAAAGGAACACCGGCACACAACAGCGTTAGCTTCTATGATAAAGCAAGTCACTCCCAGGCAGGGGGAGGTGTGGCAAAGGGACGCAGTGTCTCATTCCCTTCTCAGGGAACAAGGGTTACTGTCAGGTCCTATGTGGGAACTCTGGTCCGAGTCGCAGGCCTCATCCTCCAAGCCCCATGGAGGAAACGTACAACCAGCTGATGTCTTCCCAGAAGCCCATCACCCAGAGGAGTGTGGATAGGAATCACGTACACCTTGAGTGTGGACTGGGTAAGACCAGCAGAGAAGCGATCTTGGAGGAACTCCAACACTGAAGCTACTGGGCAGTTAACTGGGTCCACCTCACGCTCTCTACACCAATTGGTGAACGCATTCCATTTTAGGCCGTACAATTTCCTCATGGACGGAGCTCTGGATCGGAGTATAGTCTCGACCATTCCTGCTGACAGGCCAGCTTCTAGGTACTGTGCCCCCTCAGGGGCCAGAACACAGTTTCCATAGCTCTGGCCGAGGGTGGAATATTGAGCCCAGCCCTGTGCCTGCAAAAGCAGGACCGATGGGGATCTCCCATGGAGGGCAGTCCAGGAGCGATATTATGTCTGAGATCCATGCTCGGGTCGGCCACAACAGGGAGTAGACTGACCCAGTTGCGAAGGACCCTCTCCAGAACTCGGGCTGGATGCGTGAGGGAGAACCACAGTGGACAGTGTGTTGTGTGGAACCTCCACCAGCTCCTCATATGCGGGTACATGAGGTGGCGAGTCATCTTCAAAGTCCCCTCCTCAGAAGCAGAGAGCTCGAGCATCGCGTTCTCCAAGAAGCCCAGCGACTTCTTCCTCACGAGGAGGGAGAACATCAGATATAGTGAGATCGCTTGTGACAGACATCACAAATAGGACATACACAACAGAGAGCACTTGAAGTGAAAGTGAAAGTGACGGCGACGAATTTGACCTCTGCATTTAACCCATCCAAGTTAATGCACACACATTAGGAGCAGAGTAGTGAGTAGTTAACACACAGTGGATACACACACCCAGAGCAGCGGGCAGCCTTTGTGTGGCGCCCGGGGAGCGATTAGGGGTGCCTTGCTCAAGGGCACCTCAGTCATTTCCCACCGGCTCTGGAATCGAATCAGCAACCTTTGGGTTACCAGTCCAACTCCCTAACCACTAGGCCATGACTGCCCCCTGAAGAACAGAAAGCTAACTCTGTTGTGTGCCGGTGTCCATTTATAGCTTCCGTGTATGCCGTCACACGTGGCGCAAAACCAATCACGATTGGCGTAGTTTCATTCATGCTTCAGAGGCGCTACGCTGAGGGGCGTTCCCCAAAGTGTCGTTCCGACACAGTGCGAGTTCCCTTGAAAGGGAACACATTAAGGCTCAACAGACAACAACAGACCAAGAGAAAATCACACACGAAATTTAAGCTTTAATAAGAATCATAAAGTTTATGTAGTGTTTTAATTTGTGTTTTGCTACTTTATTCCATTTCTGTAGTATGTATCTTTGTTCTGTTGTATTTGCTTGTAATTAGTCTTCATTAGACTGTTCACTTGTCTTCATCACCCTATCAAAGGTTGAGTTTGACTGGTATGTGAAGCGTTGTGGATGTTTAGCACAGATGTCTGTACTGTGATGGTGGTGTGAGACTGTGGTCACAGTGAGACTGGTTGATCTGGCTGTGTGCAGGTACAGGAAGCAGGTGGAGGAGATGCAGAGAGCCTTCAACAAAACCATCATCAAGCTGCAGAACACCTCCAGAACGGCCGAGGAGCAGGTCAGCAGGACACCAGATCTCTGTGTGTGTGTGTGTGTGTGTGTGTGTGTGTCGGACACCATATAACCGTGTCCTCCTGCTCTTGACTGCAGGACCAGAGGCAGACGGACTCGATCCAGGTGCTGCAGGTCAGCTGGAGAACGGACGCGACTCGTCCTCGGCCTGTCTGTCAGCGTGAGTCGGCTGCAGCAAGAGGTACTCATCCATTGCCTTAGACTAGCAGTCGTCCTGTTTCATGTCTGTGTCAAGCCTGCAGGATCAGGGATGATGATGTTGCTGTGTTCTGCAGGTGTCTGACAGGCAGAGCTACATCCTACTGTGTCTGGTCCTCTGTGTGCTTCTCGCACTGCTGATCTGTGCCAACTACCGTCAGATGTGTGAGAGTCCTGCGCTCGACACATACAGACCTTGCTGCCCTGAGAGGTGAGGAGACGCCACACGGGTCATGTGACTCCTACATGTTTCCTTTGTTGTGAGGCCTGTCAGCCTATCTGAGATGATGGGAAATGGTAGAATTCAGGGCTAACAGAGACAAACCTGAGCGTTTCAATGCTTTTAAAGTCTACTGAACAATACATGTGTAATAGTTATTACTGCATAAACATGTACACACTATAATCAGCGTTTCTTGGGAGTGTATGGCTCAGAGTACTTAAAACAACAGACATGATAGATATGGTTGAACAGGTGTGTAGGCTAAACATTGATTATCTTTGTGAAAAACAGCATGAAAGGCTTCAGTTTTGAGTGACACAAAAGCACTTCTGCTTAGAGTTCTCAACGGGTCGGGTCGGCCCGACAAACCCGACGGGACCCGCGGGTTCGGGTCGAAAGTATAAGCAAATGACTCGGGTCGGGTCGGACCTCGGGCTTAATCTTTTCCGCTCAGTAAAAAAAACAACAACATTTATTAATCATCGCTGCTGTTGACCGTAAAGAAAGTCTGGCTTCTGCGTGCAACGTGCATCATGGAGAGGGGCGGGGGGGCAGACCTGACGCCGCTGCGTGCAAGCCTTTAGCCTGGAGAAGAAGATGGAGTTGGTGAAAAGTAAACTTGCCGCAGGTGAGTTCACCGTCGCTACTACAGACTATTTATATATTTAAAGTTTATTGTTTCAGTTGTTTGTATTGTTAAAAGGCGTGAACATTAAGGTTGATTTGAATCGCGTCTGCTGGTCATGATAATACATGTATGAGAAAAAAAATTCCGACGCGGCGCCGGGCCGGGTTCGGGCAGATAATTCATGTTGATGTGTCGGGTTACATCGGGTCCGGGCTTTAAAAGCCACGGGCCGGGTTGGGTCGGGTTGTAATTTTCAGGCCCGTTGAGAACTCTACTTCTGCTCATCCTAGTTAAACGATGAAGCACTTCAAAGCAACATCACAATTTTCAGTCACAGATGAACCTTCATAATGTGGAGAATAGTGCACAGATATTGTGTGTGCGCAACAGCTTGTGTACTGCATCTGTTCAGCTGTTTACTGAGCCGTGTTCATCAGGTTTTAGTTACTGTGCGTGTGAATGAGGAGTTTCATTAAGTCCGCTGCTCCTGACCACCGCATTCAGAATCACCAATACACTCCAGAAATAGACCTTTATGTTCAGATTATACATAATAATGGGAACATCTTGAAGTGATTTTACCTTTCAGACTGAACGTGCACATGCTGTTTGAAGATGCTGAATGGAGAATGGTGTGACGGATGGAAGAGTTTCTGTCAACTTAAATTCAACATCCTAATAATATACTGTCTGTTCCTCAAATAAAGCTACCGAATGTCTCCAGAAGACCTGGAATATACTGCAGTTATAATACTTTGTCTGTCCTTTTTTGAGCTTAACAGTAACAATAATAACTCAGTTTCTGATTTGAATTGGTCAAATACCCGATCAGACAGAAGGTCCATATGAAGCCAATAGTGATTCTAGGTGTCAGATTGTTTCATCACGGGTGCAGAGAAGTACTGCTGTAGAGACCCTGTCAGAGGCAACAGTTGTCTTCCTTAAACGTCTTCAACCCGTTCTCCAAGGCTAACATCTCACAGGACATGTTGCAGGAGCGACTCTGAGCACATCCATCATGAGCATGTGATGTTGTGTTGTTAACCCCAGCTCATGCCTGCTGTTTCCAGAGAGCCGCTGTCTGATGAAGAGCCTGTGATCCTGAGACGCGAGCCTCTGATCGCCCTCGCTCCCGTCCCTCCAGACGCCTGAAGGTCAGTTATTGACCCACAATCTTTCCTCGCATCATGTGTTTTGTTGAGGATTTCACTGAGTGGCTTTGACATTTTCTGCAGTAAAACACTTGCTGTTGTTGCTAGGGGTGTGCGATATGACGATTTTTGATCGTGGACGATTAAAATGTCTCCACGATCTGCTTTTGAAGAAATATCGTAGAACTGTGCATTATATCTGTTCTGGCGCCTGTCCCAACATACTGAACAACGCGACTTTAATGCCTTGTCGGTTAAACATTTAATTCGCGTGCTGATGCGCTGTTCTAACGTGTGCGTTTCTCAGCGCGTACATGTGAAGCTCACATGCACTAAAAGCCAGTCTACCAGCGCCTTGATACTGGACTAAGTTATCTTTCGAGTCTTATTGTGCTTATACTGTTAAATACACACAAGGTTTACATAAACAAAGTCGGTTATGTCTAAAGTGAAAGCAAACTTGAGAAAATTGAGAGAAAATCTGCTTGTCAAATGCGTGTATATTAGACGCGTTGCGTGCAGCTCTTAAAGAGACAGTAGCAATAGTAGACACGCTGCCGCTTGTCCTTAAAGGGATAGTTCACCCAAAAATAAAAATTATTTAATCATTTACGCACTCTAATGTTGTTCCAAACCTGTTTTAATTTCCTTCTAATAGTTTCTAATATTTTTCTAATATTAATATTTTGAAGAATGTGGCTATCAAAACAGTATAGCTGGTCCCCATTGACTTCCATAGGAGAAAAATTTGGTTACCCACATTCTCACAAATAACTTTTATTTTCAACAGAAGAAAGAAACTTATTCGAGTTTAAAACAACTTGAGAGAGTAAATTATGAAAATTTGAATTTATGATAATTTGAATAAAACAACAAAATGCAAAGATAAAATCACTCACTGCTCTTGACTGATAACTTTAATAGTAGCTTTAATAAGTATCAATGTATAATTTATACAGTGAAGTTTGTTTTGTTTTATTTCATATTTGTTCTTTAATTACTTTCTTTAATGCTACTGTTAAATACACCTACTGTAGCTGAAAACGTAAAGCACTGTTTAGCCTATTTAATTTGTATATTAAGTTGTGTATGTGTAATGTGTATCTTTGATCTTAATATTTAATAACAAAGAAAATAATGACAAATATATTTATCTTCGCCCCTGTCTGCCATTTTTTTATTTTTTTTACCTAAGGCTTTGTTTTTAAAATATGGACATTAGATTGGCTGTAATGCTAAGTCACAAAATAGTAACATAAACCAACATAAAAAGAATCGTGATAAAATCGTTAATCGTGATTTTCCTGAAAAAAATCGTGATATGATATTTTTGCCATATCGCCCACCCCTAGTTGTTGCTCTTTATTTCAGGAGGTTCAGAAGAAACCAGCAGCCTTAAGCAGTGTCCAGTTAGTAGAAAAGTAAGATGGATGTTTCTAACTTCATGATGCAATGGTTCTCTTTCAAGGGAACTCAAGCTGCGTAGAAACGCTGTGGGAATGCCCCTGTGGGATTGCTTCATGAAGCACGTATGGAATCAGTCCAATGGCATGACGGAACGTCATTGGCGGGTGACGTCATCAACCAGGGAACTATAAAGCACACCTGAACCAAACAGTGTCAGCTTCTCTATCTAAAGCAAGCGCACTGTGTGTGAATCTGTGTCCCTGGGGTTATTTTGTCTGTCTTTAGAAGTTGCTAGGCAGGAGTTTTTCACCATATATCTATATATAAAAGAAAAAAACTATATAATGGCGAGCGAACAACATTTTAGGAAGTGTGTTCATCCCTGCACTCTATCTCACGGGTGGGGATACACACCAACTATGTGTTGTTTGTTTGGGAGTGCAGCATGCCCAGTCAGCGGTTGTGAGCAGCTACCGTTAAGAACGCTGCGCTCCCGCCAATCGCTCTTCGAGGAGGGCGGTTCGGTTCGCGCTCCCGGCGGCTTCAGTCGTGGGTGAGTGAGGAGGGCAGAGAGGAGATTCGTACTGACAACATATAGTGGTCTCCAAATAAACCATCGGGGGGTCTGCGGTTGCGCCCCCAATGTAAGATCCCCCTGTGGGCCCAAGGGAAGTTGGTCTCTCTGAAGGCAATCTACATCCCTGGGTAATTAAATCAAGGAGCAGACATCCTGTCAAGGCAGGGGCCGAGGCCCGGGGAGGGGAGACTCCACCCCGAGGTGGTGGAGCTCCTATGGGAGAACTTTGGTCGAGCAGAGGTCGACCTGTTTGCATCCCAAGAGACGACACGCTGTCCACTGTGGTTCTCTCTCACTCAGCCAGCCCCTCTGGGGTTGGATGCGATGGTTTAGGTATGGCAGAGGTCACGTCTGTAAGTATTTCACCCGATTGCTCTGCTCCAAGGAGTTCTGGAGAGAGGTAGCCGGGGAGGGGCCCGTCTTCTGCTAGTAGCCCCGTTTTGGCAGGCCCGAGTATGGTTCTCAGACCTAGAGTCTCTCCTCGACGGCGCTCCTCTGTAGATTCCGTTCAGGGGGGACCTTTTCTCTCAGGCGAGCGGGTCGATCCTTCACCCCCGCCCAGAACTGTGGAAACTGTGGGTTTGGCCTCTAAAGGGGCCCAGCTCTTAAGTTCAGGTCTCTCTACACCTTGAAGTGGAGATTATTCACTTCCTGGTGTGGAGAGCACCAGCTGGACCTGGTTAACTGCCCGGTGGGTGCAGTGCTGGAGTTCCTGCAGGAGCGCTTCTCCGCAGGGTTATTCCCCTCCACACTGAAGGTGTACGTGGCAGCACTAGCTGCTTACCACGTCCCTTTAAGTTGTGTATCCCTGGGGAGACACCCTCTAGTAACTCGTTTCCTTCGTGGCACTTTGAGGCTGAGGCCAGCAGTCCGCAGGAGGGTGCCGACTTGGGATTTGGCTATTGTATTGGAAGGCCTCTCCCTGGCTCCGTTTGAGCCCATTGAAGTAGTTTCTGAGAAATATCTCACTCTAAAGACTGTATTTCTCCTCGCTATTACATCTCTGAAGACAATCCAAGACAATCAAGCACTCTCGGTATCCCCGCGTGCTGGAATTCTTACCTGGTATAGTAAAGGCTTTTCTTCACCCGAGATCAGGCTATTTTCCTATGGTCCCTACTAATATTGTAAGACCAATTGTACTGCAGGCCTTCTGTCCTCCTCCCTTTCTGACGTCAGACCAAGAGAAACTAAATCTGCTCTGCCCTGTCAGGGCCCTTGATGCTTACCACAGAACTGCCTTGTGGAGGAAATCTGAGCAGTTGTTCGTTTGCTTTGGGTCACTCATTCGTGAGGTTCTAAGATCTTGACTTCAGCTTCACTCCAGGGGCGCAGGAGCTTTCGTCTTAATGTGCGCACTGACTTCACACGGACGGACACTTGCTCTTATGGCGATGTGGGTATTAGCGTTGCCACAGCGTTTTGACGCAGCATGAGTTCCCTTAAAAGGGAACGTCTCTGTAACGTGTGTAACCTTAGTTCCCTGAAGAAGGAACAAGACGCTGCATCACCCTGCCATACTGCTGCCATACTCCCGGCATGCCCGTGATCGACTAGCTTCAACCTGTCAGAAGCTGACGCTGTTTGGTGTACTTGATAGATTCCTGGTCGACGACGTCACCCACCTTTGACGTTCTGTCACGCCATTGGACTGATTCCATACGGCTTTATGACGCAATCACGCAGGGGCATTCCCACAGCGTTTCAACGCAGCCTCTCGTTCCCTCTTCAGGGAACTAGGGTTACATATGTAACCGAGACGTTTTTCTGGGCAGTAAAACCCACAAAGCATTCATAGCGTTTATCGGTGAGGAAATAATCACTGTTGGTTTGTCTTTGTTGCAGAAGAAGCATAGGCTGAAGCTCAGCAGGAGTCTAGAGACACGAGCCGCTCCACCGGTCGCTGGTGTGATTCCTCAGAGCACGATTGGCCCTCAGGCTTTGGAGGTCAGAGACGTGATGTCAGACGGCTCTGAGGGCTCCTCGCATTCTGAAGAGACTCTGTTCTGCGGATTCACCAGCTGTGCACGTCTGTGTGAGACGATTCCTGCGCCGGGACGCTGACGCAGAGAAACGGCAGAAAACTCCAGAACAGCTGCATCAGCCTCCGCAGCGCAGCATCCCGCATAATCTGACCCGCGGTCTGACCCGCACTGGACACACTGACCCGCACTGGACACACTGACCTGCACTGGACACACTGACCCGCCGCTGCTGTGAACACTCTTACACTGGACCTGCTTGCACTGTTCCAACACACTGGATGCTAAAATCTTCTGCCGTCTCTATTCAACAAAGATTTATACAGTTTGGGATTATTCTTTTGTAATAATGTGCCACTGGCCTTTCAGACAATCATAAATAAAATATAAATAATTGAACTGCTGCATTGATTTTCCAATATTTATAGTGTATTCTGACAAATGCATTCACCCTCAGGTCATTACCTTTTTCCGCTTGAACATGTATATATTCTGATAATAATTATCATATACACTCACCAGACACTTTATTAGTAACACATTGCTAATACCTCGTCGGTTCCCTTTTTGTCTTCAGAACTGCCCTAATTCTTCGTGGCAGAGATTGAACAAGCTGCTGGAAACATTCAACAATTAGAGATTTTGGTCCATATTGACATGATAGTATCACGCAGTTTCTGCAGATTTATGGGCTGCACATCCATGATGCGAATCTCCCCTTCCAGCACATCCCAAAGCTACTCACAACTATGTTCCTTTTTAGAAAGAAATGATATCTGCGAGGATTTTCAGTCAGGATTTAGACTGTACCATAGTACTGAGACTGCTCTCATTAGAGTCACAAATTATTTGCTCTTATCATCCAATCGTGGTTATATCTCTCTGTTAGTGTTACTCGATCTTAGTGCTGCATTTTACACTATCAACCACAACATCCTTCTGAATAGACTCGAAAATGATGTTGGCATTAGTGAAATTGCATTAGCGTGGTTCAAATCATACTTATCTGACCGTTATCAGTTTGTAGCAGTAAATTCTCATACTGATCACAAGTTCAGTATGGCGTACCACAAGGGTCAGTACTAGGACCGTTGCTGTTCACTTGTACATCTACCCTTGGGAGATATCATTAGGAAGCATGGCATTAGTTTTCACTGTTATGCTGATGATACTAAGCTCTATATTTCTCCACGCCCTAACGAAACTTACCAATTCACAAAATTAACGGAATGCATAGCTGATATAAAAACTTGGATGACTAGAAATGTCCTGGTCCTAGACACGACCACAACGCATGATGTAGTCAGCCGTATCCATACACAATCACATCATCTAGATAATTCTGAACTCCATGAAGGCCTTTCAGTATAGTAACCATAATTTCTTTTAAACATGCCGGCGCCAAGGCCAAGCCACACGGTACCCAACGAAATCGAAATAACCATTCATGAGTGATGAAAGCCGTCAGATCTCGGCTGTCCTTGTGAAGCATCACTTGGAGGTATGTGTTCCCCTTTAATTCAGTGAATAAGTCCTCCATGTGTGGAAGTGGGTGGCTATCGATTATTACTGCCCTGTTTGGCTCCCGCAAATCCACACATGAACAAATTTCTCAGTTTTTCTTTGTTGTCACCACATTCGGGGACCGCCATGGGGAGGCATCCACCCTCTCAATGATGCGCTCAGCTTGTAAACGACAAAGTTCTTTGGAAAACTGCATTCCTAACTGACAAAGAAGTCTGTGCAGTTTTTGCTGTACAGGCTGTACTGACTCTCTTACTTTCACCTGATGTACAAAGCCTTTATCGCCACTGTCATGTGAGGTCAAGGTCATCGCAAGGTCAAGAGGTCAATCAATTACACGGTCATCAATCATCAATTATACGGTCATCAATCTTTTTTGACACATGCTGTATCTTAACACTACTCCCTACCTACCTGTCTGTTTAAATCATGTTTTGCCTCTCCATGCCCTGTCGTCTTGAGTATAGTAAACTCCCTGAGCACGGGTGCTGTGCCTGCTGCACTTAAAATCGCTGCTGTAACACCGAAAATACCAAAAAAGAATGACGTAGACTGGGTAAACATCAATAGTTTTCATGCCATTTCCAATCTGCCATTTCCATCTGCCTTTCTTGCTAAAATGCTTGAGCGCATTGTGGCTTCGCAGTTATACACTCACCTCACTTTACACAATCTTTCTGAGCCCGATTTAAAAATTGCCGCTTTAGAGTAAGTCACCAGCTTCACACGGAGGGGGTCGTAAATTTTTTATTTAATAACATCCATTTCAACGTACAAACGCACATTCGCAACTCTTGTAAATGTTTCACACATTCTCTCAAAAGCCTTAAAAGTGAACTACTAACACACTATTTTTATATAAATGTTTCATGACTTTATTATCTGGTAAATGCTACCCGCTAGGCTAACAGAACAGCACATTACACCCTCATCATACCTCATATCTCACAGTTTATCAGTAGTCCTCCAATACCCTGTGCCTTACTAGATGCTCTGAGCTAACAGAGAGTGACTGACACTGCTTTAGCAGGACTCTTCAGCAGAGGAGCGCTCATTGTGGGAGAACGGGCCAGACACAGCTCTTCTCATGAAGCTATAGGAAGTGAACAGCACAGAGTGAGAGATAAACAGATGTAGAAATAATCAAGATGTGCTGCTAGTAAAGTAGAAGCGGGGCAATGATCGCTAGCTAAGAACATGGCTAATGCCCCTGTGATTGCTGATGTAAGCATGTGCCAGCGTCTGCGCTCCAGTTCCCAGTGTCACAGCAGGAACAGCAGGAACAGCTAAAGGCCACAGTGGAGGACTGATCATCACCAGCAGTCGTGTTAGCAGAGCAGTTAATAGAGCCAGCAGGGCATGAAGCAGAGATGCTGTCAGCATCTGTATGTGGTGGACCAGTACCTCTCCCTGACCCTGACCCTAACCCTGACCCTAACCTCTCCCTGACCCTGACCCTAACCCAACCCTGACCCTAACCCTAAATCTAGCAGCACATTGACCTCTGGGTCCACATGTTGGTGACAGCAGGTGCTAAATCATTATGGCTACTCTGACAAGGTGAACTCAGATCCTGGAAATGATGAGCACTGTGTCATAATCACTAGTCTAACTCTAGACTGTAAAAATATGGACGTAGTGTCCGTGACGTCACCCGTGGGTTTCTGAAGACCGTTTTTGAAGTCTAAAGTGGGCGTGAATTTATTTATTTTTACAGTCAGACAATGAGCTGAGGTAAGGTGACGGCTAACAGACAGCAGACACACGGCTAATGATGACTAATGACCACAGCAGCGGGAATCCACCTGTCACTGTAAAGTGGACACACCCTTAATTATGCAGAAATTTAAGGCTTAATATAATTTAAACGGATGAGTTATAAAAAAATCCCCCCCCCTCAAAGTCGTCATGAAGGGCATCATTAGCTTTATAGACCAAAGCCACTGTTTGCTCCAGGCTGTAAACATGTTTCTTTCTGCTGTAAAGTTGGGAATTTCAACATGGAGGAGATGCAGATTTGACTAGCTTCTGCAGCCAGCCTCTAGTGGCCAGTCGATCCAGTCTCTAGTGGCCAGTCGATCCGGTCTCTAGTGGCCGGTCTCTAGTGGCCAGTCGATCCGGTCTCTAGTGGCCAGTCGATCCGGTCTCTAGTGGCCAGTGGATGAATCGCCGTTTAATTCACTTCCGTGTCGGTTTCAAGAGAGAGACAGGGAGGTTGCCGCTTGAGTCTAACACACACCAGTGTATGGATGTATGCAGTACACATGCACACGTAAATGTCTACAACACACTCTTATTTCTGGTTAAGTTAGGAGTTATTGTAAAGAGTTTCACGTAATTGTGGGAGAATCTGCACCAGTGCTGAGCCAGAAGCGTGTCCCAGTGTGGAGAAACCATATCAGTGTTTGGTGAATTATTGTTATTCTTACCATAAATTAAATCACGTGATAGTATTTTTAACTTGAATTGACAATTAATTCATTTAGTTTGCAAATAAAGTCTTTCTCCATTCTCCTCTACCTTGCGAACTGCTGTTTAGGTGAGCGCATTTACATTTACATTTATTAATTTAGCAGACGCTTTTATCCAGGCCTACTTACACATGAGGAATACAGCATGCAGTGTGTCTGAAGAGAAAGCAGTAGAGGAAAGTGCTAGCTATACAGGGTGTCAGTCACTGTCTGGAACAGTAACAGCAAGGAGAGCACTTTCTGTGAAGATGTTACTTGTTATTTTAACAGTCGTGAGGAGAATGCAGTTAAAGAGTTTCAGAATCAGTATAGACCGTTTCTAGAGGACGTTATCGTGTGTGTGGAGGCCTCGTATCCAGAGATCGTGTGTGTGTGGAGGCCTCGTATCCAGAGATCGTGTGTGTGTGGAGGCCTCGTATCCAGAGATCGTGTGTGTGTGGAGGCCTCGTATCCAGAGATTGCGTGTGTGGAGGCCTCGGATCCAGAGATCGCGTGTGTGGAGGCCTCGTATCCAGAGATCGTTTGTGTTATCGAGGCGTGTGTGGAGGCCTCGTATCCAGAGATTGCGTGTGTGGAGGCCTCGTATCCAGAGATTGCGTGTGTGGAGGCCTCGTATCCAGAGATTGCGTGTGTGGAGGCCTCGTATCCAGAGTGTGGTCTCACTTAAGACAAGCCTCACTTCTTTCAAACCTATTTTATTTATCTGACCTCCTCTCAGAGGGTAAATCATATCTGTTCTGTTGAGCACAAGGTCTTGTAGGCCTAATAGTTATTTTTTTTTAATGAATGTCAATATTTTTGTTTAATATTTCCAAATTGGTTCAAAAGCTGTCAAATGTGTTTCTATTTGTAAACATTTCCATATTTTTATTAAACTTTTAAATTTGGTCAGTGTTTTATTTTATTTAAGTGTTAATGTCTTGGTTTTGATTATTCAGTGTACCCCACTGACCACTTATGAATCTTTAAACCCTTATTTTTTAAAGGCATATGTATTTATAGTATAATTATGATGACGTCAGATGCCCAAATGACACGCCCTCATGTGTTCCTCCAATCAGAAGCGCTTCCGGTCAGGATCGGATGGATTATGGATATCTCACATCTTTCATATGTTCATCCTGAAGAGAAAAAGACAGATCTGCTCTGATTCTTAAACTATAATATATCTTTGTGTGTGTGCCGTGACGTGACGTGAATACGTGTCATCTTTACGTGTGTGTCATCAGATTCGGACTCGACAGGAAGTGTTCAGTGAAACTGCCGAATGATTTCCTCAGCGTCGCCTCGCGCAGGATCTTAGCGATATAACGTTAACTGTTAGCGATATAGGTATAGCGATATAAGGATATCCCGCGGTTGTGTCAGTCGACAGCAGGACTTCACTGGACGGGTCGCTGTTCTGTGGAGAAGCGGGTGTATATCATGGACACTGGCAGCGCCTGTCTCTCTCTGAGCTAGTGCTAACGCTGCATTAACGCTGTCTCTGCGATGCTAACGGCTGTGCGGTGAACGCGGTGTGTGTGAGGCGATGAGCCCCCAGAAGAAGATGAAGAAGAGGAAGGAGCTGAACGCGCTGATCGGCCTGAGCGAGACCCGCAGGAAGAGCAAACACCGGCTCCTGCGCTCAGAGCCGCCCGACAGCCAGAGCGACGAGTCCGGCGACGAGGAGCGCGAGTTCCGCGGCGGCCCCAGCGGCCTGTTCGGCGCGTGAGTGTGTGTGTGTGTGTGCAGTTCAGTCCAGTCCAGTCCAGTCCTGAGTGTGTGTGTGCAGTTCAGTCCTGAGTGTGTGTTTACAGTTCAGTCATGATGGACCAGTGTGTGTGAGAGAGAGAGAGAGAGAGAGAGAGTGTGTGTGTGTGTGTGTGTGTAGTTAAGTCCTGATGGACAAGAGTGTGTGTCTGTGTACATTTCAGTTCAGTCCTGAGTGTGTGTGTGTGTGTGTGTGTGTGTGTGTGTTGTGTGTGTGTGTGTGTATAGTTAAGTCCTGATGGACAAGTGTGTGTGTGTGTGTGAGTGAGAGACAGAGAGAGAGAGTGTATGTGTGTGTGTGTGTGTATAGTTAAGTCCTGATGGACAAGAGTGTGTGTGTGAGTGAGTGAGAGAGAGAGAGAGTGTGTGTGTGTGTACATTTCAGTCCTACAGTTCAGTCCTGATGGACAAGAGTGTGTGTGAGAGAGTGAGAGAGAGAGTGTGTGTGTGTGTGTGTGTGTGTGTGTGTGTGTGTGTGTTTACCAGGGCTGTACGATATTGAAGATAAATGTGATGTGCGTTACAATAATGTTTAAAGTGTGTAAAATAAACTTAAATTATCTTTAAAATATATCTAAAATTATATGACATTTCACATTCTCTCAGTGACAGTAACACACACAGCTTCTGTGAACACCAGTGTTTTACTGTAGATCAGAAGTGTTACTGTAACATCAGTGTAAACCTCGGGGGTCAGGAGTCGAGGGTTAGGGGTCAGAGTTATCCTACATCAGAATGAAACACTGACTCTCAGTAAAGCTGCAGCGGTTCTCCAGCCGAGAGAGAGAGAGAGAGAGAGAGAGAGAGAGAGAGAGATACTGTAAGCTGATGTGAGTAGAGATGCACTGATATAAACATTTTGACCGATACTGATAATTCTTTACATTTGAAAGCTGATAACCGATATATTGGCAGATAAATCTGAATTCAATGTTGATATACTTTGATAGCCTGAATACATGAACATAAGACTCACCATTAGAAGCCATGACCCAAACACTTCATCTAGGGCTGCACGATTAATTGCAATAAAACCGCACGCGATTTGGCAAAGGCTGTGATTATCTTATGTTTGTCAGTGGAGTGCGGCTGATCGGCAGTAAACACTGCTCCATCTGAACACCAGAGGGCGCTCTCACGCAAACACGATAAATATGCCCCGCCGCAGAACTACAATAATGCGCATCATTCCAGGAAACCCCTATCGCTGTGGCTGAAGAAACAGGAGACTGAAACGCTTTGATTAAACATCTAATAAACACACGACTGCCTTATTCTGTGTCAGAAGCACATCATCTCACTGGAGGAGCAGCTCAGCTGTCCTCATGAACTGAGTCTGGAGGAAATGCATGTTATTAAAAAGAGGCTCATAAATGCTTCTTGTGTTTTGGAAAGATGTTTGACGAGTGTTATTTTTCAAATGCACGTTATAAGTGACTGAAACTCACAGTGCTTTCAGACAGAGCAGCGTTTACTGAGCCGTACGTCACTGACACACTGCACATAATAAATTATCGTAGCCTTTGCGATTTTAAAATCACGATAAGCCATCTCGATTTAAGTGCGATTACATGTAAATTGTGATTAATCGTGCAGGGCTAACTTCAACACACATCACACACATACAGTACAGTGGCCTAGTAGTCTGAACCAGTGTGAGAGTCACACACACATATATCAGCACAGAGTGAACACACGAGTGACCCCTTACCTGTGCTGGTCTGAGTGTGTAACCCCTGTCCTGGACTCACTCTTCCCACAGCAACAGCTGGAACACAGCGGATAAACCCAGAGAAGGCTTTATCACAGTAGTGTTCTCATTATACTGGTGTATATGATTGTCCCAGTTATAGTTATTAATGTGCAGTGCTGTTTGAGCTGCGCACGCTAAAGATGATCACTGGTACAATTAAGCGCTTTACATCGTTCATTAACTCAACCAAACACATTCCTATATGAGATTAATCAGATATACACACACAATAAACATATTACAACTTACAGTGACACAAAACACTGAGTGCTCAAGCGAACTCGACTATGCTCGTCATGAACATAAGACAGTGTATAAACTGGACACAGCGACCCCATAGACTTCAACGGAGAAAAGTGAAGTCAATTAGAAGCTCTCACTTCCTGATGGCTGAGCGACTGCGCAGACTCACACTGAGCTTGATGACGTAGATGTGACGTGAGCAACCCGTCTGTCTTCTAGTAGCTGTGCCAAGAGAAATCTGAATCATTCCCTTCCGAAACTTGCAGAGACGGAGAGTGTGAGTAGGAGGTGTCCATGAGCTAGGAGCAGGAGAAACTTTTGCTAAGTATTCTGATTAATTATTTTGTCATTTTGCCTCCACGTCCCCCCGATTGCCCGTGAGCTTCTCCTCCTGTCCATACGGTAATCTCTCTACTGTGCGACAGAGAGTCGCGTGGTTATGACGCAATCGTTAGCCTATTTTTACAAAAACTGCTTCCACGGGGCCATAACGTAAGATACAAGGTAATGGAGCCTTTTATACATTTTCGTGTTTCTTTAGAAATAAATAATGGACAAATGGAGTCTTCAAACGCCTCAGATGTAAAGTTATTCACTGTCAAAGTGACGCCAAAATGAATGGGAGTAAATAGAATGCTAACAGCAGGTGATGGTCTGC
>FLSR01000756.1:0-14641 GCA_900092035.1 Leuciscus waleckii | reverse complement strand
AGAGAGAGAGAGAGAGAGAGAGAGAGAGAGAGAGAGAGAGAGAGTGTGTGTGTGTGTGTGTGAGAGAGAGAGAGTGTGTGTTTCCTCACCGTCTGTACTGTGAGAATATCCTCCATCTCACCAGCCGCTTCTACAACACAACATTCACACACATTTACAGCATCTGCGTCATTACAGCGGTATTCAAGTGAAATATGATCAAATTACTCAGAACATGAACATGTCGACTCGATCAAGCAGCAAATAAACACAACTAAAGTCATTATATTACAGTAAGCGAGTCTCTCAGATATACACACACACACACACACACACACACACACACTGCGAGCTCAGGCGGGGTTCTGCTGTGTTTACACTGAGCGCGTCGGTCGGTCTCCAGGGACGCAGATCTCCCGGATGGAGTAACTCTAGACACAGTCGAGTTATTATAATAGACATATACTACACAAGTTCAACATAGGAAACGTGATGCCGTTATCATAACCCCCCCTAAGCCACAGTGTAAAGTGAAGGCGGACTTCTGTCACTCTAAAACTGGGAAGCGGACATTTTTCGGGAAAAAAGTTTCCAACTTTCCATTTCCATCAATGACCGATGCAGACTCACGCCACACAAGAGAGCGTCATTCTAAACGTATCTTTATCTATAGCAGCTACATGTAAATGGTAATTGAAAGCATACTTTTAGTCATTTTAAAACAAAAATAGTTCACAAGTACATTCATACTTTCACAGAAGCGAGAAATAACAACAGAAAAGACTCGAATAGACTCGAGTGGGCGGGGCTTCTTCAGCGCTGCGTGGGTGTCGCGTCATCGGGTGGGCGGGGCTTCTCCAGGAAAACAGATGCCATGTTTGTTTACTGCGTGGAGATGAAGACGTGCGAAACATTAATATGGAGAGAGATTTCTGCTGTTTAACAGACACAGAGGATCTGCGGAGCTTCATCTCACACTCCGAGAGGTGAGCATCACATCACGAGCTCTGAAACACTGACACACACACACACACACACACATCTGTGCAACAACAGCACTCGAGTATTGAGGATTAATCAGGACAGCTAATCAAGTGCAGTTTTCTTTAAACTAGAATTCAAATGAATGACTTTTGCTTATTATCAGCCGGATTTCTGATAACCTCTCAAACTTCATATAAGCTGTAAATATTAGCTCATTATCGTGTTGCTTTACACGTATTCAATTGGAATGTCTATAATAATTTACTCAAGGAAATGAACTAAAACATGTATCTAATATAAATCATTATACTTTCCCCAGCCGATTAATCACAGTGCATATTAAAACAATTGTTTTGAATTACGTATTCTGAAATGATACTTTAACCCCGTTACAGTAAAACCTCATCTGGACTCGGGATGCATTATCAAAATGATCTAAATATTGCAAATGTACAACAGCTTGTGATAACTGTATGATCTTAATACACCAAAAAAGATGAAGTTTTAGGCGCAGACAGCAGAGAGTAGACTGGACACGCGTGAGGTTTAATGTTATTAAATGCAATAAGCACAGACAGACAGACAGACAGACAGACAGACAGACAGACAGACAGACAGACAGACAGACACACACAGACAGACAGACAGACAGACAGACAGACAGACAGACAGAGACAGACAGACAGACAGACAGACAGACAGACAGACAGACAGACAGAAAGCCGTCTTCCGCAGCTTATATGGCCAAATTCACACAAAATTATGTCAAAATACCCATCTTGGTGAGTCAGTTATGTCTTAAGTGGAGTCAAGTCAGCTTTAATTATATAGCGCGTTTTACAATACAGAGTGTTTCAAAGCAGCTTTACAGAGATAATAATGCAACAAAGTTTGTTTCCAGAGGAAAATAGTGTCACAGTCCAGCTTAAGGAAGTTCAGAGATGGTTCATGTTTGTAAAAGTGATTTAGTAGCTCTCTGTGAGACTCTTCATTCAGTCCGAAACACTCAAACCTTCACAAACTCAGTCTTTCTGTTAGAAGTAAAGCTCATAAACAGTGACTGATCGGTGATGGTTCATTTTTGTTGTAAAAAAAGTTATTCATTTAGTTAATTTATATGTCTAGCGGCCGCTCTCGAGAATACAGAGATTTGAAAGAAAAACAGTTGAGACAGAAAGC
Source organism: Leuciscus waleckii (assembly GCA_900092035.1). Taxonomy (NCBI): domain Eukaryota; kingdom Metazoa; phylum Chordata; class Actinopteri; order Cypriniformes; family Leuciscidae; genus Leuciscus; species Leuciscus waleckii. Next base: position 12,499 of record FLSR01000756.1, on the reverse strand, counting down.
GCGTGTGTATCAGTGTATTGGACCCATGCATTCGCTCTTAAAGTGACAGTAACCTAATAAACCTGCTTCCTCGAGCCCCTCCACTGCGGACAGCAAGCCAAACACAAGTGACCTTATTAGCTCAAAGATTATATGGGCAAAGGAACTCGTGAAGTGGAGTAAACAGCTGTGAAAGAAAGCGTGTGTGTATCAGTATATTGGATCGGCATTCGCTCTTAAAGTGACAGTAGCCTAATAAACCTGCTTGTTTCTGTTGTGGCAGGACCAAGACTCTTTTCGAGGAGATCCGCGCCTCCATCAACAATAACGCGGAGGGCGAGCGCTGGTTCTGGCGGCCGGTCCTGCCGTGGGGCGGCGTGTTCCCCATCCGAGCGGGACGCAAGGCCATCGCCTCCACGCCGCTGTACGTGCAGATCAGCCTGAAGAACACCTGCACCATCGACGGGTTCCTCATGCTGCTCTACGTCATCCTGAGGGACAACCGGAGCTTTCCTCGGGAGCTGGCGCCCTTCCTGGGCAAGCGCTTCGTGGAGCACTTCCTGTTCCTGATGGACTCGTGCGACTACACCACGGTGAAGATGCTGTGGATCTGGGACCGCATGTCCAAGCGTCAGTACCGGTCCGAGGTGAACCACACGGCGCTGGAGATCGACCTGTTCGGCAACGAGCATGAGAACTTCACCAAGAACCTGGAGGACCTGATGTCCAGCGCGCAGGAGAGCTGGTGCTCCAACGGGAGCTGTCCGACCCGCTTCCAGGAGCACCTGCGCAAGACCATCAGCGTCAAGTGCGGTGACCTCTGACCCCGACACAAGGAAACCTGAACTAGGGCTGCACGACATGTCCAGATTAGGGATGCACCGATATGAACATTTTGGCTGATACCGATAACTATATTTGATATAATGGCTGATAAATCTAAATCCAAATTTTTACATATTTTTTTAGCCTGATTACAAAATAAAAGTCTCTCTATAAAAGCCACGTCCCAAACACAACTCTAACGTTCTCATCACTCCAGACTGAACAACTTTTCTAGATTTAATAAGAATCAGTGTATATATTTCATTCATACGGTGAAGACTACGCAGTTCTATTTTTACATTTGATTATTGAGTTTCTGTTGTTGAGTAACCCTGATGTTGGATGACCTCTGACCCCACACCACCTTTACTCTCTCTGTGTAACGCCACAGTAAATCTGCTGTTCGCTTTCAGAAGTGATGAAACACACATAAAGTATTATGGTATTGCAGATCGAATATCACGTAATTTAACAAGTTATCGCAGTTGTCCTCAGTGTTGTGCAGTCCTGGGCTGAGCCTGTCCTCAGTGTTGTGCAGTCCTGGGCTGAGGCAGTCCTGGGCTGAGCCTGTCCTCAGTGTTGTGCAGTCCTGGGCTGAGCCTGTCTTCAGTGTCAGATTTGATGCATCAGCTTTTATGGCTCATATAATCTGATATAGTGAGAAAACTGAGCAGAAATATGTAATTTGGTGCAGAATCTGATATTTATATGAGATTCTGATGCTTGTAATGTAAGTCAGTGAGATCTTTATTACAGTACAGCAGATTCTGCTCACAGAGATGAGAAGAGGAAGATTGTTTTAATGAAAGACAGTAATATTAATATTATAAGTTTGTGTGATATTTCAGTGACGTTTCTCACTGTTATTAAGTGTGTGTGAGTGAGTAAGTGTGTGTGAGTGAGTAAGTGTGTGTGAGTGAGTAAGTGTGTGTGAGTGAGTAAGTGTGTGTGAGTGAGTAAGTGTGTGTGAGTGAGTAAGTGTGTGTGAGTGAGTAAGTGTGTGTGAGTGAGTAAGTGTGTGTGAGTGAGTAAGTGTGTGTGAGTGAGTAAGTGTGTGTGAGTGAGTAAGTGTGTGTGAGTGAGTAAGTGTGTGTGAGTGAGTAAGTGTGTGTGAGTGAGTAAGTGTGTGTGAGTGAGTAAGTGTGTGTGAGTGAGTAAGTGTGTGTGAGTGAGTAAGTGTGTGTGAGTGAGTAAGTGTGTGTGAGTGAGTAAGTGTGTGTGAGTGAGTAAGTGTGTGTGAGTGAGTAAGTGTGTGTGAGTGAGTAAGTGTGTGTGAGTGAGTAAGTGTGTGTGAGTGAGTAAGTGTGTGTGAGTGAGTAAGTGTGTGTGAGTGAGTAAGTGTGTGTGAGTAAGTGTGTGTGAGTGAGTATGTGTGTGAGTGAGTGAGTGAGTGTGTGAGTGTGTGAGTGTGTGTGTGTGTGTGTGTGTGAGTGAGTGTGTCACATAAACCCCTCAGACTAGTCTCACGAGTCCGTCAGCTCATCTGTGTGTGTGTGCAGGTACTCGCTGGAGGGCGCGACGCTCTTCAACAGAGATGAACATCATTATTCCGCAGCGTTTCAGATCGACGGATTCTGGATGCATTACGACGGTTTACGGAGCGACAACCTCGTTCTCCTGAACAAACCACCCGAGTTCCTGCTCCTGTCCTCACTCGTCTATATCAGGACCACAGACAGATGAACACACACACACACACACACACACACACACACTCCTGCTCCTGTCCTCACTCGTCTATATCAGGACAACAGACAGATGAACACACACACACACACTTCCAGTCACTCAGTCTTCAAGAATGAGCTGTGTGTGTGTCTGGTGATGTCTTATACAGTATATGAGTAATATGAGTGTATGTACAGTATATGAGTGAGTGATATGAGTGTATGTACAGTATATGAGTGAGTGATGCTGTAATTTTAACTGCTTCTGGTGTTTTCGGTGTTGCTTGGAATCCAAGAATCTGTACATGGACTATAATAGTTCAGAGAAACTGCGGATCAGTGTGTGACCAGACGAACCCTCATCTATGCAACTGATCGAGACAGCGCTTCACGCCCGTCGTCCTCATTAACACACACTGATCAGAGACACATGATGATGCGGCTCTGACTTTCCTGAGGAAAACCCTCGTTTCTTAAATCAAGATCTTTCAGTTCTTAATCTTTACTTTATTTCTTCCACTTGTCATGAGTAGATCGTTAGACACTAATCTTTAGTTGACTATGAGAATGAGTGAATATAATCATGAATGCAGTTTAATACTTTTATAATCAGTATTAAAAACTATTCAGATGCTGTTTCTGCTTTAGTTGCAAATAAATCTATTTGTTTCTAATCGTATGTTGATGACGTCATTTAATGAAAACACCCTGACGAGACTTTACTCGTGTTATAGACCTTATGTAGCTCCGCCCCTTTTCAGCGCTGCGCTCGTTGTCTTTTCACTTCCGGTCTGTATTTTCACAGCGATCTTGCGTATTTATGAATGAACTGCTCGTTTTAAAATCTTCCCGGTCGACTGACATTTGTTAAGACATCTGCTTTAAACATTACAGTCCTCATGATAACTTTCGTTAACTTTACATTAAGTAAATCCCCTTCAAAAGCTAATTACTCCTGGACTGCAGCGCCATAGAGATATACAGAGCGACCGCAAAAACGGAAGTTAAAAGACAATATTCCATGGCGGCGCCCTCGTTTCTCTGGCGCATAAGGTCTATAATATTACATAATAGTGTGTGATGTTGCAGTTCTTCTCTATATCAGTGTCAGTGTTTTCCTGAACTCATTGTATCTTGAGTTTCTTCCGGGAACGAACACGTCACAATATTCCTCATTTACATAATTAATACGCAGAATAAAGGGGCGGGGCCTGGTTGAGTTAGTTAGTAGTGTGTTAAACTGGCGGTTATGGAAAGGGGCGGGACATTTCCCAAACACACTCGAAGCGCTCGACCAATTACAACACACTGCTCCAGCCGACCAATCAGAGCACATTGTGCTTTTCAGGAGGAGGGGCTTCATAGAGACAGGAAGTAAACAGAGCGTTACTGACAGACGGGAAAGAGGAGCCGCAGCAATGGAGGATATGAGGAAAATAATCAACATTCAAGTTCTAGTAGAGCCTGAAAACAACATCAAGACTTTAGAAAAGGACAGAATATGAAATCAGAAACGCAGAAACATTTCCAGGCCTTTATTTCTTGACTGGTTGAGCTGTGACACACATAAATAAACTGGCATTAGTACGCTATTCTCTTCCTGTCTCTCAACGCTTGATAAAATGTGAAAAATAAATACTGCGTTTGTAGCTAAGGTTATCGGTTTAGTTCCAGTAACAATCCACAGGTTTATAAAAACACAAGCCAGACAGACAGACTCATGAGAAACAGAAGAAGTGGCATCATCATCATCATCATCATCATCATCAGGATAAACAACAAAACAAAGTTTAAGACGGTCAGAGAAAGTCATTCTAGATTGAGTCCCTCAAGAGCACTTTGGTGAGAGCGGCGAGACACGAACACCAACAAACACCAAACCCTTTCCTTCCGCAGCTCCACACGTGTGTGAATCCATCGGGAACGACGACCTCATCCGACGCCAGATGATGGACGGATGTCAGAATCACGGATCAGCGCATTTCTGTTCGTTTAGGAGAGAGAACCAGCAGATATATTGCAAACGGACATGAAGAGTCGATGGCGATGAACATTCACTGGATGTACGGAAATATTTCTTATTGCTAATCAAACACAGATGTTTCCCTTTGAGCCTCTGACAGACGTTCTCCGTCCTGCTGAAACACTACACAGACCGAACTAATGATTATTCAGGTCCTTCCAAACCTGTGTTGCTTTCTAAGAGTTTCACTTCCCATTGACTTCCATTATATGGACAAACTTACAGTGGACGTCGATGGGAACCAAAACGGTTCGATAACCAACGTTCTTCAAAATATCGTCTCTCGTGTAACACAGAAGAAGGAGAGCAACACAAGTGTGAAACGACATGAGAGCGACTGAACTGATGCTTTCAACCCGTCAGATCAATCCCAAACTAACAGTAAACAGTTGTCCTCCAAACTGTGTTTCTCTTCCCATTGACTTCCATTATATGGACAAAAATACAGTGGAAGTCGATGGGAACCAAAACGGTTCGATAAACAACATTCTTCAAAATATCTTTCTCACAAGTTTGGAAGGACATGAGCGTGAGTGAAGGATTCTGGGTGAACTTTCCCTTTAAATGTGTGTAAATCCAGAATATGAGCGACACAAGCCGTTCAGGTCACAGGATTCCCCAAAACACCTTGGCAATTAGATGAGGAAAATAAAAAACTAGTTGAAGAAAAAGTCTTATTGCCTCAAAGGAACTCAAACATCATATTTACACAGTAGAAAATGGTTTGGTTAGAGCACAACTCCATCATCAGTGTCTCAGTGTCTGACAGATGATCTCGAGTGGTTCAGGCCTCGAGATGCTTCCTCTGAACATGGGAATGTTTTGGCACTGTGTGTGACTGGAGTTTGTGTTTCAGTGAGACGCTACACACACACACCACCGTCGCTCACGTCACACTGAAGGTGAAGATGAAGGATGTTATTGCATGAAGCCTCGTCAGAGACAAACGTCACTGAAAACAGGAAATCAAGTTTCACACGATGAAAGAACTAAAACAACTGAATCCTGAAGAGGAAATTAGCACCGAACAGTGTGAGAGAGTGTTCACACACACACACACACACACACACTGATTCACTCACTGATTCACTCACTCACTCACTCACTCACTCACTCACTCACTCACTCACTCTCTCACACACACACACATGAGTGACAGAAGGCAGCCCTTATCACGAGTGTCGTGCTACTCCTCCAGAGCGCAGCGCTGACTCCCCTCCTCTCTCTCACACACACACACACACACACACACACACACGCGTCCCTCATGAGAAGCCTGTAATGTTCAGGGGAAGGATCTCAGCAGTCAGTGAAGGCTGTCGGCCTTGTGTTCATCCGCGCGTCAGTCGGGAGCCGCGGCGCTAACCGTCCCTGTGCCGCGCGGCGCTAACCTCGCCGACGAGCGAGAAACACACACCCTTCCCTTGCGGTCTCTGGCAGAGCGTCACCCGAGCGCCCGGGGTCAAAGGGCACTGAGGCCGAAGTTACAGCGACAGTACATCATCCCGCTAGAGTCGCGCCAGCTGTCCGTGAGCGGGTCGTAGCGCTGCACCGCGTTCAGGTACGACGAGCCCGAGTGACCGCCAACCACGTACAGGTAGTTATCGACCACAGCAGAGCCCACGCCTGCAGAAACACACACACACACACACACTATTAGTGTTATTATAGAGCAGGAATATTAGGCTGCTGTCACTTTAAGAGCTGCACGGATCCAATATACTGATACACATCTATGAAAAGTCATATTGAAATGCTCACAAAGGAATCAATAAGAGGAATAGAAATGTTAATGTTATAACAAGTATCCGATTCCAGAATTGGGATCGATTTTCGATTCCCAGCCCTAGTGCCTTTACATTGATGATGTTCAGGAGAGCGCGTGATCTGTTCATCATGTCCCTGATGTGTGGAGGTCTCACCTGTGCGCGGCTCGTTCATGGGCCGACACGCCGTCCACTGGTTCTGATGCGGGTCGAAGCGCTCAATGCTGGATAAATGAGACACACCGTTGTGACCCCCGACCACGAAGATGAAGCCCAGCATCACCCCGACTCCGAAGTTAATGCGCTTATCAGCCATGGGTGCCACCATATCCCATGAGTCTTTGCTCGGATCGTATCTCTCCACACTGAAACAAACATCAGTCACAGTCTTTAAAGTCCCCCTGTGGAGAAAGTCCAGCTTTTAATGTTGTTTATGTGTCTATGTGGGGTTTTTAATATGCTTTAAGACAAAGCATGTGTAAATTCATAAGTCGACAGCATTGCTGAGTATTTCCTCCTTAAAACTGCAGTGAACCAAAGACAGTCTCAAACACACGCTTTGAAATCGCTGGTGTTTCTGACGTCACAAACTACCTTGTAACCAATCAGGTCAACGTGTGATCGTCAACCAGTGGATCTCTGAGCTGAGTGAGTGAGTGGAGGCAGGGCTCATTGCATATCATAGAACCGCGCATACTAAATGAGGCGAGGGTGTCGAGTTACATTCAAGATGTTTTAAGGCTCGAAGATTTTTTTTTTCAAGGAAAAAACTTTTAAATGTGTCATTTTGGTGATTAAAGAGTTTTAAGGGATGAAATGATTGACTACAGGGAGACTTAAAATATCATGAATTGAATGTAATATCGCCTGACATTAAAGACCAGACAAATAAAGTTTGGCAGCTTGAAATAGATGAAACCATGACAGTGTCCCATGAGTCTGAGTCTGTGTTCTTTCCAGCCTGAACACGCGTGTTTAGAGAGACGACTCCAGCGAAACGCTTCTCACGAGAGCGACGGCGTTCAGGGAGACACAACGACAATAGCAGAACCTTCCCATGAGCCTCCAGCAACCAGCTACTGTAACTCCTGCTTTAACATTTACTACAAATGTGTTCAAACAATCTCACCTGCTGAAGTAGAACAGTTCTCATTTAAACACACAACTATCAGTCATTCAGTAGTTATGTTTGAAACAAGGCCTTGAATGTAACTGTTTCTACTACTATACCGATATTTTAGTATCATTAGTATTTATTAATGTTTAGAATTTTTATATTAAAATTAGGGCTGTGCAACGATTAATTGCATCCAAAATTAAAGTATGTGTTTAGATAATATATGTGTGTGTGTGTGTGTGTATTTTGTATATATAAACACACACACATGTATCTATTTGAGAAATATTTGCATGTATATATGTATATATGTGTATTTATATATACATATATATATATATATATATACATGCATGTGTGTGTGTGTGTTTATACATACAAAATAATTCTACACAGTACACACATATTATGTATACACAAACTTTAATTTTGGATGCAATTAATCATTGCAGTCCTACAATAACTGAAATTTTTGTATTTTTTTTCAGTTGAACTGAACTCTAATCACTGAATTAAAAGAAAACGACTTAAAGGTGCAGTGTGTAAGTTTTAGCGCATCTAGTGGTGAGGTTGTGATTGCACCCACAGTGGCCGACAGGAAGTGATGTCGTCGTCTGAGACAGCAGAGAGTAGCCAGTTCAGCAATGAGGTTTCTTTACAAAGATAAATTAAGAAGTTATGTTTACTTAATTATTCAGTAAAACGATGTTATTGCGAACATTATTGTGACTTGTTCATCATTGTGTCAGTGTTTTATTCGCAGACTTTAGCTAGCTTCTTTACACGAAAAACAACATAGTGACGAAACGCGTTTGTCTGTTCAGGGCCACCGTAGAAACATGTGGATGTAAGTGGACCCACGGTGTGTGTAGAGAGAAACGCCTCATTCTAAGCTAATAAACACATAACGCTTCATTAAGTAAGGTCTTTATACACCACTGAAAACATTGTTATGTATATGATATTGCATTTCTGTCAACAGATCCTCCTAAATATTACACAATGCACTTTTAGAAGGAATGACTAATTCCCAGAATGCATTGCTGCGTACCTGTTCATGTGCGCCGGGCCGTAGCCGCCGATCGCGTACACCATCCCGTCCAGCACGGCGGTGGCGAAGCAGCTTCGTGATTTGGTCATGGGCGCCACGGGCTGCCACTCCTTCACCTTGGGCACGTACTTCTCCACCGACTGCAGGTAGTACTGTCCGTCGTAGCCGCCGAGCGCGTACAGCTCGCCCGCTAGCACCACCACACCTAGCGTGCTCCTGCACTCCGCCATGCGCTCCACCGAGGCCCAGGTGTTGCTGTCGGGGTCCCAGCGCTCCACGCTGCTCTCGTGCCGCCGGTAGCTGATGCCCTGACGCATGTGTGTCGCGATGCCGCCCACCACGTACACCTTCTGCTCCAGGACCGCCACGCCGAACTCGTAGCGGGGCACGGTGAGCGGAGCCAGGCCGATCCACGAGTCCGTCTGCGGGAAGTACATCTCCATACTGACACACACACACACACACATTACATTTAATATTCAACAATATTATTGATCTGCCTGCATTGACTCCATTTTATGAGAACTGAACTGAGCTGGACGATGAATCACGGTTCCTCCAGAGCGGATATATACATATATATATAGATAGCCTAAGGCACACCTGTGCAATAATCATGCTGTCTAATCAGCATCTTGATATGCCACACCTGTGAGGTGGATGGATTATCTCGGCAGAGGAGAAGTGCTCACTAACACAGATTTAGACAGATTTGTGAACAATATTTGAGAGAAATAGGCCTTTTGTGTACATAGAAAAAGTCTTAGATCTTTGAGTTCAGCTCATGAAAAATGGAGGCAAAAACAAAAATGGAGGCAAAAACAAAAGTGTTGCGTTTATAATTTTGTTCAGTGTATATAAATTAACTAAATTAATAAAGTTTTTACAACAAAAATGAACCATCACTGAACTTACTTAAGCTGGACTATGACGCTATTTTCTTCTAGAAACAAACTTTGTTGCATTATTCTCCTGTTATCTCTGTATAGCTGCTTTGAAACAATCAGTGTTGTATAAAGCGCTGTATAAATAAAGCTGACTTGACTAGAACTCGTTGAGACTTGAACGCACCAGAACGCTTTGGCATAATTAAACATGCGTTCACCTTTCCAGCGTAGCGAATAACCCGGCTTTGCCCCCGACCGCCAGCAGGACCTTGGGAGCGCAGCGCGGCCGCGTGGACAGCACCGTCTGGTACGAGAGCCGGTGTTCGGGCATGAAGTGGTACTTGAGCGCCTCGTTGAGCAGGTGTTTGCAGGTGTGGTCGTCGCGGATCAGGTGGTTAGCCTCGTAGAGCCGCGTGAGGAACTTGACGCTCAGCAGCGGCAGCCGGACGCAGTGCAGGAGCTGCGCCAGATACTGCTGTCGCTCCGTCAGGTCGTACTTGATCCAGGACTCCAGCGCGAAAAACACCGTCTCCTCCGTCACCACGTTCAGGCAGTCGTTGGACACGATCTCGTCGAGCTCGGTCCGCGTCAGCTCGAAGAACTCCTCCGTCTGGCACACCTCCTCGAAGTTCTGGCAGATGAACTTGCTGGCCGCCAGGCACAGGTCGTGGCAGCCGTAGTTTCGGCGAAGGCGAGATGCCGATGCAGTTGCCGGCGTCCAGCTGGCTCTCCAGGAAACTGCAGCACTCCTTCAGAACCAGCTTGACCTGCAGGAGGTTAGCGGCGGGGAGAAGAGACTCCACCGTTTCCTGTGAGATGAACACCGTTCCTGTGTAGGCGTACTCCACTATGGCCTGATGGGGAGAGACGGAAACATAGCGGTTAACCCATGTGCATCAATTGACCCTTTGTGGGAGTTTGATTGACAGGCGATCTGACCAATCATAATCCGCCATCCGCCGAATCCGGGCGGGTCTTTGCGAACGGTTAATTACAACAAGTTACACACTGGTACACTGAGGACAAAAATGCCCGTGTCAAAAAAACTGACATAAAGATTTGAAGCTTGGAAGAACAGACTTAAAGGGACTATGTGTAGCTTTTTAGGTATTTTATTATCTAAAATCAATATTTTTATTCATAAATATGACCTCAATGGTGTACAAATACCTATGCCAATGATCAGACTAATCCTCGTAAACGAAGAATTTATTATCTTTATATACATACATAGGACGGGTAGGTCCACGGAGGCTTCCATGTAGTTCCGCCATCTTGAAAAACTATAATAGCAGAGAGGGACAAAAAGTACTAGGCCAACGCGTTTCCACAACGCGTTTCGTTCAGAACCAGCGTCACGTGACTGAAGCCAGCAGAAGCGGAGGAGCAGAGCAGTGAGAGGCGCTTGTCACTGCACCGGCAAGTTTAAAAGGCTGCACTGCACGGTTATTTATACACCGTTCATTCATACATACGCTGAGTCACAGGATAAGGAGTCCTCGTCGTCGAAAAAGTTCAAAATAGAACGTAAAAGGAAACGTGACCGGAGATTACAAAAACAAGGGTTAATGTCGGGATAGCTAACGCAGGAGAAAGCTTTCAAAAGAGACGCTGAAGTTTCCTGCTTTCTTCTCGACAGGTAAGTCAATGTTACGGCCTTAATTACAAGCTTTTTTTTCATTGCTTGGTTGTGTACTTTATCGCAAAGCAAAGAGGACACGGAGACTGACAGAATAGACAGAGCAGGTTACTTATGATATAAAAAAATCTCAGCTCTCAGATTCTGTCACTTTTATTACGAAATTCAAACAATATATACTGTTTTTGGCGCTTGTAAATGTTGCAAAATACAATTTCACCACTAGATGGGAGAAATTCCTACACAGAGTCCCTTTAAGTTTGGTCTTATGAACAATATTTTATATAAGGAGACCTATGGAGAGACGGAACATTGTGTTTACCCTTTGTACATCAATTACAGCAAGTTACATGTATGGTCCATCGAGGACAAAGATGTCTGTGTCATAGAAGTGTGAAGTTTGGGAGAACAGACTTAAGTTCGGTCTCGCTTTAAAGATGACCCGTGGCAGATTATTGCTGAAGTACAAAAAGCTTAAAAAGTGAAACCAAAAATAAAAGTTATAGTTCATGAAAACGATTTATAAACAATATTTTATGTAAAATATATACTTCATGAAACATGTTGAACTCTAAAAGTGCTAGAAAATCACAGCCTTAAATCTATACAAGTTGTGTTCCAAATTTGAGGTTGAAAATAGCATTCAGTGAGAGTGTGTTTGGGCGCAGTACCAGACTTCCCCATTAGAGGCAGCAAACCTCCACTGGGACACAGAGGGTTTGGGATTTGCAGTAGAGTTTTCACACACACACACACACACATAATTTTATCATTGCACATAGCCTATTATCAAAGACTGCATCATTTTATAGGTAAATGGCCCTGGGATTAAAAATTGCGATTTTAATGGGGACATTTTTGTCTTTAAGATCCTGAGAGGAACTATTTTGTGTTTCTAGTGCAAGAAAGATTAATTAAAGGAAATGGGGCTGAAATAGTAAAATTCCAATAAAAACACACACCTGTACCAATTTGTATGCCGTCTGCATTAACAATAAAATATAAAATATATCAATAAAACAAAACTGAAAGAGACACTGTCCACAAGGTGATTCATGGGAAATCATGCATGTTTAGAGCGCTGTGTTCACCTTGAGCGCGGCTTCGTCGACGCACTGGAACTCCACCTCCGACGTCTCCTTCTCGGACAGGTTCCCCGTGAACATGGCCTTGAAGTACGGGCTGATGCTGGCGAGCACCACCTTGTGCGCGTGGATCTTGGCGTCCCCGACGCGCAGCACGATGTCGCAGAGCTCATGGTCCTGTCGCAGGAGTTGCAGACCCTGCAGGAGCTGCTCGGAGTGAGGCCGCGTCAGATCGCAAACATGTACACTTCGCCGACTGCTCCATCTGACACACACACACACAGGATGAGAGCACACACGGTTTCTGTAAGAGCGGTGTGTGTTAGCGGGCGCTAGGTTAATCACTAATGATCTCTGCAACGGAAGTGAATCAATCAAAACTAACTTTATCTGGACAATAACTGTATTCTAGATCTGCTGTAAAGCCTAACAATCTCTGTTACTGTAATCTCCTGTTATC